>CM070563.1:600000-871076 GCA_036346405.1 Phyllostachys edulis
TGGGCATGTTCTCTTTTCGACAAATCTTGTGGTATCAGATTCCTCACATGGAAAAATATATTCTAATCTGTACTTTCTACATCAAACTGACTAAGCGGACGTGTCATCAGTCATATGGTGATAAATTTGCTACTCCGGCAAAAGTTGGGACCTAGCAAAGTATTATACTTAAGCAGCACATCTGAAAAGAAGAACTTGTACAGCGAGAACTGTCTTTTGCATCCTAGGAGACCAAGATGCAAGGGAAATGACAACTAAATATCACTTGTGCTAATGGAATTGAAAACAAGGCAGGAATGTCTAGGCAACGATTTGCTCAATTTTTCAAAGTGACAGGGAAAAGTACAGACAACGCACAGCAATGTTTCATTTATTAAAAGTCTATCAGCAACTTCAGAGGTAAAAGAAGAACTGCAGCAGTTCCTAGTTACTCCTTTCATTTCCAATGGAAAGATCACCTGCACAAAGAAAAATAAAAGGATCAAAGTCATGGTCTACAAAAATATAAATCATATATATGGCTCTACTTGTTTTATCACAACAGAGCAGAGTCACATGAACACTAGTTAAATTGTTAGAATGCATTTGCAAGGTACAAAATCACAAGTGATTAATTATCAATAGATATGGTAGAATCATCATGATAGATAGACCAGTGCAATCAACAAGTGTAAAGAGTATGATGAGAGATGCCCAGGAAATGTGCTATGAAGTAAATAAATAACATATGCAAGTGAAAGACCGCACTCTGGCACTAACAAAACTATATTTAAT
Source organism: Phyllostachys edulis (assembly GCA_036346405.1). Lineage (NCBI taxonomy): Eukaryota > Viridiplantae > Streptophyta > Magnoliopsida > Poales > Poaceae > Phyllostachys > Phyllostachys edulis. The sequence continues at coordinate 600,775 of CM070563.1, forward strand.
CAAAAGAGGTTCCAAGGTCACCTCAAAATAATTCATAATTATCCTTAGCTATTATATCTTCTTTTTTTCTTGCCGTGAGAATATTACAGAGGGTTGAGTGGTGGAAGATTATGCTTGTAGTAAAAAAATTCAGATACATCCTCTTACATCAATCTTAAGAATCTGTCAAAGATAAAGTCAAGAGATACAAAGAGGCTCTTCAAAAAAGTTAGCAAGATATTGTGCATACACTTTTGTGCCAATGGAAACTTTCCAGATTTTCGACTGTTCAAAAGTACTGTGTAGTGTTTTCAGCCATTCAGAGTGCCCTTGGCTTTAGCACACTTGTTCAAAAGGGATGATCCATTGAAAATCATTTTACAAGCTTTAGATACTCCTCATACAGCTCCACTTTGAAGACCACAGTGTCTCCATTCTACTTGTTTACCCGGGCTGAGCGGCACAGCACACCTCACCGATCCACTTTACCATCAATTATGGTCAACGGTGAGTACAGTTAGGTTGTAGCATGGATGCATGAATCATGATACCCTTCTATTATATTTTCCCCAAAGTTGAAGTTTTTTTTATATAAATAAGATCAGCACAGATAGTAAGTAGGCCCAACAAGGTACGATGACAGTTAACAGATTCAGAATCTACCACCTTTGATCCAAGGAGATATGATCATAAGAACCAAAAATATCAACCAATTCATGCAAAAATGCATATGAAAAGAAACGTAGGGTCGATTTCTAGAGAAATCTTCGAGAACTTTGGTTGCTGGTTTGCTAATCTTTGGTGCTTTTTTTTAGGTAATAATCTTTGGTGTAATTGTTGGCTTGATAGTTATTTGATTAAACAAAAGGAGCACCGACTTAAAATGACATAGTTGACTGCCTATCACTAAAAATGCATACACTATCAAGAAATTAAGACATCATCTCAGGTTTGGTATAGATCTTAGGTTCAGGTAAGGCAAGTAATAGGCTAACAGCAGCAGCAGGTGACACATAAGGAAAACAATGGTGCCACCTTCACAAGTATCTCCTTTTCTTACCCAGTGTTTGTTATGCGGTACGCCATGAGACCTTGAAGGGTTGTTTGGATGAGGGGTATTTCTTTGGGAAGTTTTGGGGACATGGGGAAGATTTTTTCATTATTAAGAGGAAAATCCATTTGAACAGTTAAGTTGGAAACAATTGTTTGCACATACAGTCGAGATAGATAGCCTTCCGGTTGTTCCTCCCCCTCATAAACCAAAATGCTTCCTATATTTATGCTAGTTTTAGTGTTCTACACTATTCCCAACCATCTAGAGCAGGGTATTATTGCCCCCAATACAGTCAGTACCGAAGAGAGTGCACTAAAATTATTTCAGGCATCCGCTAATTATTAGGTCAAGTCAAGTAGCATGGAATGACAAAGGTTAAGATAAAAAGCATGCACGTTTCATTTCAAGCTGCATACAGAATAACTCGGGATTCTTAGCAGACAAGAAGCAGCGGAGCCTGACCTCTCCAATTCCGGTCCAGGAACAGCAGAAGAAGCAGCAGTGCTACTCCTCGGCCTCGATCGGCTTCTTGGGCTCTGCGCAAGACCGGACCACCAACCAACTATGTCAATCAGTAAAACAAACGAAATGAGAGGAGAAGGGAAACAAAGCCGAGATCATGATCGGACCGTGCAGATCCGGCGGGCGCGCGTCCTTGCCCCATCCAACGCCGCGGGTGGCCTCGAGGTACTGGTCGACGAGGTGGCGGCACTTCTGGTGGTGGTTGACGCCCTCGATGCGGTAGCACCAGCGGAGGCGGTCGCGGATGATCTTGGCGGTCTCGATCTGGATCCACTTCTCCCTCACGAGGTGCTCCCTGTACTCGAGCATCGCCACCGGATCCCCGTAAGGGTTCTTGGGGTCGAAGTCATCCGGCGGGCGCTCGTCGAACTCGACCTTGGCCTTCCGCACCATCTCCGATCGCCGCCGAGCTCACCTCCTTCGCTTCGGCTGGGCTGGGTTGGGGATTGCTCTGCTCTGCTCTGCTCTGGAGGTGGCGTACAGATGAGATGATGGTCTTGCACTTGCAGAGTTGCAGTTGCTGGGCGGCCCACATTGACTTCCCCCTCAATAGGCCAACGGCCCACGGCCCACGGCCAACTGACACGTAAATCCATTCCCCTCCACCTCTTGCAAGCCCTAGCTCCCTTTCCTCCTCTTCTTTTTCAACCGCACATGGTGGTCGAATTCGGTTGGTTCCCCGCACCGCAGAGCTCAAGGAGGCCAGGTCGCTCGACGACGACAGCTGGATGTTCGCCGCGCCGCGCCGCATCAGCGTCGTTTCCAGGCCAGGTAACAGCGGCACGATAATAATATCAATTAGCAAGGTCTTTCTCCTCAAATTAGCCGCCAAATGGACCCAGTTTAGTTAGCAGTAGCTGCTCGTGAATCTAACCTGCTCTAGTCGAGTGTACTGCGTTTTCGTGATACCTAGGGTTGTTTCCCGTTATGAATTAGAGGTTGCATGCACACGATCTTGGAAGTTTTTGTCTGTTCCCCGCTTGGCATATGCTTCTCCAAGCAACAGGGAAAATTCGCGGAGCTCGCTCAAGCGTCCAACAAGACAAGGAGCTTCCGTTGCTTAGGTGCCTGTGGATTGTCGGGAAGCCTCCTCCACGATTAATTCTGGATTTCCATCCAGGCTCTGCTTCAAGGGGCTGTGATCTGGTTTCAGTCACTAGTAGCTGCATCCTGCTAAATCAGTTTTAAGTTTATGTTAGGATATTTAAGTGACCCAAATGTTATGGTGCTGCTCATGACTTGTGCCTTTCCCACCAAAATAATTGCAAATTCATCCAATCGCTCTTCTCACATACATCTCGAGGTGTAATATGTCGCTTTTGTAGGTGAAAAAATAAAAACGTTAATAAGCACATGCACTTTCACTACCTTTGGTCTTGACCAGCAATACATCGAAATATTAGATGTCTAATTTCTATCAATTGTGAGTTGAACTCTAGCAAAGAGATTACTGATAGCCTGGCATTTTTTTTTCTAGAATACAATAGCCTGGCATTCAAAAAGATACAACGTGTATTTTCTTCTTCTTCAATTTTGGTCATCCTTCTATACGGCATTGTTCCATAACTGTTTGTGGTCTGACGAATGCCTGATTAGTGGCTTCCTCTTGTGCAGTTAGTTTAGTGATTCCAGTTTCTTACTCTTTCGTCATTCCTACCTTCCCTACCAACAACAGAAGGTAATAGACGAAAATGTTATTACCCGAACACTTGTGTTCACCCCAACATGTTGAGCTGGCCTTGAATATGGAAGTCCAACGTCCTAGTCTCTGATTTACCTAAATGAATAATTTAGGTTTTCTACTCAGAGCAAGGCGCTTGACAGTTAGACTAGCATTTGTGATACTTCTGAGGTTTTGGTATGACATTTACTTGATTTTGTTTTTGTACCCCAAATATTTGTGAACTGCCAGTGTCCTGGAGCAACACCCCCCCCCCCCCCAAAAAAAAAAAAAACTCCTCCTGCCTCTATATTGTCTTTATGCCATGTTGAACACAGAATTGCATTGTTATTTAGGTAACACTAGAAAAAACTAGGGCCAATTAAATAGATACTAGTATCTGTAGCTATATCATGGTCCACGACTTAGAAATGTGAGCGAAAAAAAGTACTAACTGGATAATAGATTGGTGAGCATGACGTAAGAAGGTACGCTCTTCACTATAAGTTTCTTCCCGAGGTAATGATTTGGAACTTTAGAAAACAACTTATCTGCTAGTGCCTACAAAAGAACTTGGTTTTGCGCCAGTCGTTTTTTCTAGTGGTAATGTTCGGTGTCAGTGGCCATATACTCCTAAAAGAATGATGCTTCATCTGAACCTGAAAGTGACTTTGTGAATGCTGTTGTCATCATGGGTAGACACTAGACAGTAGTTATGAAAGTGGATGAATGAGAATTGAAGATGCCAGGCCTCTATTTTGTCCTCTTTATGGATTTTTTATGGATAATAGTAGCCTAGAATGTCACATAAATTGTATGAGACAGTAGTTATGAAAGTGGATGAGAATTGAAGATGCCAGGCCACTATTTTGTCCTCTTTATGGATTTTTTATGGATAATAGTAGCCTAGAATGTCACATAAATTGTATGCTTTTACTTCCAGTTAAATTATGCGGTGAGTAGGGAGTAAATAATTAATTCAAGTCATGCTTTTAGTTGCCGTAAACTATCAAAAGCGCTGACTAATTGTAGCATCACCTAAGGACAATTCCTTTTGTGAGCTTCTAGCTTTAAGAAAAATTCAGTGCTTATCTTAAATGACTGGCTAGAATCATATTTCATACATGAATTTGCCACTAAATGTTCCAGTTGGTCTATTGACTGCTGCGGTTTGACTACCTATCGCTGGTTATGACAGAGTTTTCAGTCATTCACTATGCTGTAGATTATTTCTGTAGGATTATTGAGAATGTGAGGCGCCTTCCTCAGCCTAGCATATTTGCACTATTCAATGGTGTTAGGTTATGCAGGCACTACCAGTTACATCCACTTTTTTGGCCAAAGAAGCAAATTAAACAAAACCCAAATCTTAAATCTATGATAGACAGTTGACTAAACACTGTAGAGGAAGTCTTTTTTATCGTTTGGAAACTGCCGAATAGATGGTAACATCAAGACAGGTAAATCAAAATTGCATCTCTTGTTTACATTTTTCGCAGCAACTGTTGTTTAGCTTAATAGGCGAAGTTTGGCCTTTCCTGCAGTTGTAGCATGAGCTGCTATTGGGCATTTGCTTGTTTGCATAACTATTTTATATCTGTTTTGCATTTTGAGCTCTGTTGTGATAGTGGTGTTCTATGCTTTGTTATGAGCACTGTTTCATTTTCCTTGTTACCTTTCTGGCGTATCTCAGTTAGCTTTCTGGCTCAAGTCTTTGAGGGTATCATGGAATTCTGTTGTAAGTTGTAGATGAGTCAGTAGTGATATGTGATAACGTATATGCGATCTATCTATATTCTATACTGCTATGTTTATGTAGACTGAGCGGCATTTCACTGCAAATATGTTTTTATCTTTGCGCGCGCGCAGAATTCAGTGCAAACTTTGATCGGAGATCCCGGGTGAATGGCAAGGTTAAATGTGGGGAGTTACTATGTTACCAAGGTTCCAGATCATTTCGCATTTTCATTGTACATATTTAGCACAAACGTGTCAACATGTGAAGCTCCTGGCCGTGCAGTGCATGAGCCATTACCTTTTTGTAACCCTGGAACTGGAAGTTGTTGTTTACTTGAGCTGGTAGTTAGCATGTGTGTGTCAAGCTCCTTGTCGGTGGATAACTTGGAGGAATCGAGTGTGAAATGTTCACGGAGTAACAAGGATAGGTCCTTGGTGCTCTGCAATAGTTATTAGCACCATCTATGGTCCATGTCTATATCTCATGGAACTTGTGCTGTTGCTACTGCTCGGGTTGCCTGCGGTCGCCGACACCGACGATGCCATTTAAATTTAAATTCTTCTTCTTATTTCTTTTTAGAGGAAGCTGTTTAGTTTGGTTGGTGTCCAACAGGAGGCCAGATGGTAGAGTTGTAATCAATCCATGGACCCCCGGCCTCCTGTCCTCGATCTGTGATGGTAAGAAGTGTGTGCTGCCCAGAAAGATTACAATGTCGTCTGATAAAAAAGAAAGAAAGATTACAATGTGGGCGTGATGAATGGCAAAGCTCAGCTGTGCAATACCAACAATGACTAAGTAATAGGATTGCTGGTAAGCATGTAGTATAAGCTTGGATCCCGTTACAGATTGATGTGTTTCTATGTTTGCAGTAGTGGCCAATAGCTCATAGGTATGTGCTCCTTGCACTCGCAGTCTCCAATCTAAAGCCAGCCATGCTTCCTAGTTGCGACTTGCGGCCGTGCCAGTGGTAGCGGCAATGTGAATGTAACATGTCACCTCTTCCAGGTCCACTTGACTGCTGCTATGAGAGGCCGGCAGGCAGCGGCAGCAATAAAATTTCCTGTGAGCGCCTGTGCTACCTGACCTGCGAGAACGCACTGTGCCGGACACGCGCACACACGTGCTCAGCTGGAACCAGCTCACTCCCCTCTGTTACTCTGTACCTGAGGCGTGGCGTTCTTCTCGGAGGCTTCCTTTCTCGGTTTACCCGTCAGCTCGTCCCATTCAGGATTCGGCAGCACAGTCCAAAGAAATTTTTTTATTAATTAACCTTTTTTAAAATTTTATTTTAAAATTAACCCGGCGCACTTTATTTCTAATTATGATTCTTTGATCATACCACCACCAAAAAAACAACACTAGTGTGACAGTGTTATTTAGTCACGTCACAACTAGTGGCGTGACAAAAAGTACTATTTTAGAGATTTATTCTGACGCGTGACAGTGTTGTTTTGTCACGCCACCACCTGTAGCGTGACCAAAGGAAGTCAGAATTAGAAATAAAGTGCGCCGGAGGTTAACTCTCTATCACCAATTGCTCCCTATCGTCAATTAAATTGGTGACAAAGATTTAGTTTTGTTATTAAAAAAACCGACTAGTTATTTATATGATTTTTTTAAAGAAATGTATTATTTTAATAAAAAAACGGATGATGACCTGCTACTGCTACTGTGAAATTGAACCGCTGTATCTATCCATCTGATCTGATCAAGGGCAGCAGGTTGATAAAAACTTGCAAAATTACTCCTACAATGAATGGCAGGCGGCTAACAGCAGTGAAACAAATCAAAACAAAGGCTTGCTCGTCTAATCCAATTGTAAAGGCCAAGAAGAGTAGACGACGATACTACCACTCGCTGCCATTCTGGTCTCTTGTACCAGCAACGGGAGAGAATTAAAAACAACAAGAGGAAAAAATATGACGCTCCTCCGTCCGCATCCATCGTCTTGGCTCGTTCCAACGGCTAGCTGCGCTGACGCAACCAACCTTAGCCGTTCCCCGATGCCGCGCCGCGCCGCCGCCGCGCCATCCCCAGCCCCCGCCCGCGGGCCTGCCTCGGGTCCTCCTTTAGCCGCCGGTACACGCCGCTGCCGCGCCCGGTGGACGCCGTCGTCTCCGCTGCAGGAACAACAACAAGATGAGAAGTAGCGAGAAGCAAGGAAGAGACGGGACGAAATTGTGTGGTGTGGGATCTTGCGAATCACCTCCGGCCTCGAGGGAGCGGGCGGCCAGGACTGGCGAATCTGCGCAAGAAACAGCGGTAAGAGCGGGGCGTTAGGCGCATGCATGGAGCTGCACGTCGAGACTTACCGTCGAGGGAGGAGGGGTCGTGGGAGAGGAGGAATAGGACGAGGAAGCAGAGGAGCGTGAGGAGGGGGATGAGGTGGATGGACTTGTCCGGCGCCGCCCTGACCGCCCGCTTCCCCGCCTCCTCCACCGCGGCGTCGTCGAGGCGGGGCTTGGCGCCCGGCGATCCGATGGAGAGGCGCTGCATTGCGGCTGCGGCGGAGGATTCTCTCTCTTTCTGTTGCTGTGACGAGGGGTGGGTTTAACAAGGGAAAGAAGAGAAGGGGAAGGGGAAGGGAGGGGGGCAGTTTTATCTCCTCCTTTTACTGCGGCGGAATGCCCAGCACCAGCACCAGCAGCAAGATAAGAATAAGATTACGAGGATGTTGTACGTGCCAAGTGTAAATAAAATTCTGCGTTTAATACATGCATCATTTAGAGCACATGGTTCTGCTTTATTAGTACCAGCTGTATCTAGCTACCGTACTCCCCATCCATCCCATCCAGCGGTATATATAATATCCCCATTCTTTTCTTGGTAAGCATCCTCCTGAAATATGATTTCATTGTAGACATCGAATATGTAGTTATTGCCATATTTTAACCATATACCTCTCTTTTGATATTGACAAGTGAATCTTGACGTGGTTATAGTATGTCATTTAACGAGGGTGCCTAGTCCACCAGCCCAATGACAGTAACTTTTAATTAGTACGGTGGGCTTTGGGCTTGTATCGTACGTCCACCAACCGACAACATACTACATTTGGAGTTGACATCGCATGATTCTGTGATTTCATCGTTCATCTTTTCGTTGGCTATGTCGTTTGTATGGTACAGCGGACATGGGATTCAGTACACTCAGGAGCAGTGTTGGTGGTAAGAAAGCTAGGTGAGATGTAACTTTAGAGTGGTAATCGATCTTTCAATCCAAATCTTCCTTATTGTTCACTTGAAGATTCTTGTTTGAGGTTTCTGATTGTGTGTGTATATATCCACTGACACTGAGGGCGACTTGCGTTGCTTGATTGGTACACCACACCTACATCCAATGCATGGAGAAGAGAATTGGTCGGCACGCTGTAGGCAAGCGAAGTGCATATGCAAATTAATACAAGTAAGTGTAGATAATCAGTCCACTCCTCTCCCAACATACATATGTTATGTTATTAGAATGAGCTACCGTGTCCATGTGGGGGCTAGGGCTAGAAAATCCCAGCACTAATCAAAGTAAAAAAGAAAAAGGTATGAACTTGTGATGGCCCATATTATTATAGCCATTCGGATATACCAAAACATTGATGCTAGAGTTGCGCAATGAATAGTGTTGCCAAAATATAGGTACTACTGATTAAGGTTGTACAATGGAAATGAACAGCTCTAATGCAAAAGAAATGCATTGCAGTATGCGATTGGGAAGGCAATCGAGGGGACAAGTCGGCTAATTGTACATACAGTGCATGGGAGAGAAGGTCGGTAGAAAGAAAACACGAGTACTACTCCTAGTCGGACTACACGGCCGGCAGCCGTGAAATGCACGGCCCGGCATTCGGAGCTGGATCCGACCATGAGTTACCACCAAACAACAAAACAATCTACGGCGTCTTCGCACGCACGCACCTTGTTGGAGTCGTAATTGAAACAAATCGATAGAGGTTCTACAAATGTTGGTTTGGGTGTCTCCGGATGAAGCCACCCTAATGGGGGCACCGTCCAATCTGCTTTGAGACTCGCACGTACGTATACATCCGTAGCCGCGTTATCGCCGAGGAGGCCACGCGACGACGACGACCGACAGAGCTGCGAAACCGGAGAAGAGGACCGGTCGTCGAGGAGCTCGGGGCGACGGCGCGCAGCCAGAGAAGGGAGAGAGACGGGGATGTATTGTGTACCGTATTTCCACTGGATATGGCAGGTATTCTCCTCATGCCTCCGAGTACGGGCCCAGATCTCAAGGGAGGATGGAGGGTGAGTGAGGTAGGAGGACATGAGGTTAAGACCCGTGTCCCTCTTCTATGAAACTCTAACATCAACAATTCTCAAGGTTCCACAACAAGGTCAATAGCGTATGTGCAGCTTGGGAGATGGAGGACCATCGATCCACCCAGTATCCAACCAACGACGACCAACACCTCATCTGTTGCTTCTGGCGAAGCCTATCGTCCCACGATTGAAATCGTTGTATCGCTAAGCAGTATCGTAACTAGTAGCAAGCAGCAACAGTGAAGCTTCTGAATAGGTCCGATCTAATAAAAAAAATTGGATCGGCCGTAGACTGTAGCTAATTTTTTTTCTTCTTCTGAGATGCCGGCCCAGGTTTCCATAAGTGTGCTAATGGTAGAAGAAGAAAGAAATTTATTTACAATTTGAATAAAGATGGGGTGCTGTTAACAGAAGATGCAGACATTAGGGATCACATCTATCAGTTTTATAAAAAGCTTTTTGGTTTTGAAGAAGATCAGAACATATCTCTTGAGGAGAATTTTTGGAAAGAAAGGAAAATAACTGATTCAGATAATGAAAGATTGATTCAAGAATTTTTGGAAGAAGAAATTTGGAAGGTAATTAGAGATTTACTCTTGAATCGCTCCAGTCCCGATGGATTCCCTCGCTTTTATAAAGCTTTTTGGGGTTAATAAAGCATCCTTTTATGTTGATGGTTAAAGATTTTCATGAAGGGAAGCTTGATTTGGAGAGATTGAACTATGGGGTGATAACCTTAGTTCCTAAAATCAAAGAGGCTAATGATATAAAACATTTCAGGCCTATTTGCTTGATTAATGTGAGCTTTAAAATCATTACTAAGATGCTGGCTGTTAGACTGGGGACAATAGCTAATAGAATCATTAGTGATTGTCAAACGGCATTTATTAAAGGGAGAAATATCCTGGATGGGGTTGTTTCTTTGCATGAAATCTTGCATGAGCTGAGGGTGTCTAAAAAAAGGGGGCCATTCTCAAGCTGGACTTTGAGAAAGCGTATGACAAGATTCAGTAGGGTTTCCTTGAAAAAGTTATGAAAGGCAAAGTTTTTTCTGAACGTTGGATTAATTGGGTTATGAGTACCATCCAGAGAGGTAAGGTTAGTATCAATATTAATGGGGAGATAGGTCCTTACTTCAAGACTCACAGAGGGTTGATACAGGGAGACCCTCTGTCTCCTTTACTCTTTAATTTGCCGGTCAGTCAATGTTACCACCAAACAACAAAACAATCTATCTCTCCCACCTCTTCCCTGTCCATTCCAGCGGAGCCACACCGCTCGTCTCCTCCACAACCGTAGCTGCGAAACCGGAGAAGAGGACCGGTCGTCGAGGAGCTCGGGGCGACGGCGCGCAGCCAATGAAGGGAGAGAGACAGGGATGTATTGTGTACCATATTTCCACTGGATATGGCAAGTATTCTCCTCATGCCTCCGAGTACGGGCCCAGATCTCAAGGGAGGATGGAGGGTGGGTGAGGTAGGAGGACGTGAGGTTAAGACCCGTGTCCCTCTTCTATGCAATTCTAACATCAACAATTCTCACGGTTCCGCAGCAAGGTCAATAGCGTATGTGCAGCTTGGGAGATGGAGGACTATCGATCCACCTAGTATCCAACCAACGACGACCAACACCTCGTCTGTTGCTTCCGGCGAAGCCTGTAGTCGCACGATCGAAATCGTTGTATCGCTAAACAGTATCGTAACTAGTAGCAAGCAGCAACAGTGAAGCTTCTGAATAGGTCCGATCTAATAAAAAAAATTGGATCGGCTGTAGACTGTAGCTAATTTTTTTCCTTCTTCTGAGATGCCGGCCTAGGTTTCCATAAGTATGCTAATGGTAGAAGAAGAAAGAATTTTATTTACAATTTGAATAAAGATGGGGTGTTGTTAACAGAAGATGAAGATATTAGGGATCACATCTATCAGTTTTATAAAAAGCTTTTTGGTTTTGAAGAAGATCAGAACATATCTCTTGAGGAGAATTTTTGGAAAGAAAGGAAAATAACTGAATCAGATAATGAAAGATTGATTCAAGAATTTTCGGAAGAAGAAGTTTGGAAGGTAATTAGATATTTACCTGCTGGATCTGCTCTAGGTCCAGATGGATTCCCTACTGCTTTTTATAAAGCTTTTTGGGGGTTAATAAAGCATCCTTTTATGTTGATGGTTAAAAATTTTCATGAAGGGAAGCTTGATTTGAAGAGATTGAACTATGGGGTGATAACCTTAGTTCCTAAAATCAAATAGGCTAATGATATAAAACGTTTCAGGCCTATTTGCTTGATTAATGTGAGCTTTAAAATCATTACTAAGATGTTGGCTGTTAAACTGGGGACAATAGCTAATAGAATCATTAGTGATTGTCAAACAGCATTTATTAAAGGGAGGAATATCCTGGATGGGGTTGTTTCTTTGCATGAAATCTTGCATGAGATGAGGGTGTCTAAAAAAAGGGGGTCATTCTCAAGCTAGACTTTGAGAAAGCGTATGACAAGATTCAGTAGGGTTTCCTTGAAAAAGTTATGAAAGGCAAAGGTTTTTCTGAACGTTAGATTAATTGGGTTATGAGTACCATCCAGGGAGGTAATGTTAGTATCAATATTAATGGGGAGATAGGTCCTTACTTCAAGACTCACAGAGGGTTGAGACAGGGAGACCCTCTGTCTCCTTTACTCTTTAATTTGGCGGCTGATGCTCTAGTAGTTATTTGTGCTAAAGCACAGGAGAAAGGGCTAATCAGAGGTGTAATCTCACATTTAATTCCTGGGGGTGTTTCTTTCCTCCAATATGTTGATGACACAATTATTATGATTGACTGCGAAGAGCATTATATCCTGCATCTCAAATTCTTTTTGTACTGTTTTGAGTGGATGTCGGGTTTAAAGATCAATTACCACAAAAGTGAGGTTTATGTGCTAGGGGGGTAAAAGAAAGAAACTACTTTGGCAGCTAATATGCTCAATTGCAAATTGGGTCAGCTTCCTTTGACCTATTTGGGGATTGATATTGGGGAAATGAAGATTAACAATAAAGCTGCGGGAAGGATTATCAATAAGCTTGGAGGGAGATTGGATAACTGGAAGAGTAACCTTCTCTCTTTTGGAGCGAGAATGATTCTGGTTAACAGCTGCTTAAGCAGTCTTCCAATTTACACGATGGGGTTCTATAGCCTTAAGGAGAAGGTTCATAGGAAAATGGATTCTATTAGAGCTAGGTTCTTTTGGAGAGGATCCAGTGATAAATTCAAGTATCACATGGTTAAATGGGGGGCAGTGTGTAGGCCTAAAGACTTTGGGGGTTTGGGCATTATTAATACAAGTTTAATGAATGATTGTCTACTTAGTAAATGGTTCTAGAGGATCAGCTCAGCCAAAAATGAATTATGGTTTATGATTCTTAAAGCAAAATATTTTCCCAAGGGGGGATTTACTGATTGTAAAACTGTAACATCCCAATTCTGAAAATGAGGGGAAATTAAAACTTTTTCCTAAATTGAATGTATTTGGATTTTTATAATTCTTGTAAATGAATTGTGGAAATCAAATTATAAATCTCCAATCAAAAAAACCTCCATTATAAAAATCTTGTGCCCACATCTGTAAAATATTTTTCCAAGGTTCTAGGGAAGCTTGGTAACCTCTCTGAATTTTCTCATAATTTTTAGAAATTATTTGAATAGTTTTGGAGGCAAGTCAAACCAGTCCAAAGTCTGGTCAAACCCTAGTTGAAATCATTCTGGAATTTCTTGAGGAAAATGCACTGTGCATAAACCTCTGAAACTTTTATGGAATTCAATCTGTAATCCTTCAAGCCACTGTAAAAATTTCAAAATTTTTAGAGTTGGTTTGATGCCTCAAATAAATCTTCAAAGTCTGCTTTGTTCATTCAAAAATAATCTGGGTGCCTTGTTGCTTGGGCTCGGACTGAGCTTTGGCTCGAGCCAGCGATTTGGCTCGACCAACTAACCGCACCGGTCGGACTCGGCGCTGGCGCTGTGCTTGGGCCGTTAGATTAAAATCGACGGCCCATAGCTGCGTACCTCTTCGCGAGGCTGCTCGCGTCTCGGCCCTTGGATCAAAATCGGAGGGCCGCCGTCGTCCTCCTCCTTCATGCGCCCTCTCTCTCTCTCTGCGCGTGGGCGGTGGAGTGGGCGCTGCGTCAAGTCACCTTCAGCGGGGCTTTCAACGGCCTCTGCGGCGCATTAAATGCTCTTCGTGCCTCCTCCCGGAAGTCGTCCGAGTTACACCTTGCCTGCCGCCTCCGAGCTCCTGGCGGACAAAGAATCCGAGGCTCCCCCCGTTGCTCTCTGCCATCCTTGGTACTTAAGCTCGGGTACCCTCCTTGGCTTCTTCTACACACCGGTGAGTCCTAGCAAGCACTCACACCCCTCGTTCGAGCTCCCATCACCCGATCACTGCTTCTTGCCGCCATTGCCGCGCTCGGTAGCTCGGTGAAAGCAGAACCCCGTGGCCCTCTCCCTCAATCTCTGGCTCCTCCGCTCCCTCTCACTTGAAAGCCTATCCTCACTCAATTTGGGCGCATCTTCTGGTGGGGCCAATTCAAGTTTCCGCTTTAGGTAGTGAAGCGTAATCTTCTTCCCAGTCTTGGGTGAGTGTCTCTCGGTCGATTCCTTTCTTGGTCAAGATCGGTGGGCCTCGTAGAACCCATTTTGATATTGCTTGGATTCTTTTTGTGGCTCAGGCGGCGCTCCCCGTTGACTCCATTTGCGCCGCCATTGTCTTTCGTCGTCCGGCTCTACACTCTCCTCAGACTCTCGCGACATCCGTAGGTCCCGTGCTCATCTGGCTCGGGCACCGCTGATTGCTCGCCGCGAGCTCCCTTTGTTTGTAAATCGTTCAGTAGTGTCGCCGCCGCCTCGCGGCCGCCTTGTGGACCCTCACCGGAGGTGTGAGTGGTCTTTGGCGTGATCATGCGGTGCTAATGTGCACCGTAGGTGCCTTAACACTGTGTTGAGATGGCGTGCATCGCCAAGCTAGCCACGGTGAGTGCCGCGAGCATTTTGTCGAGACGCGAGTGCCGTCGTTTTGGTCGGCGATGTGGCTCATTAGGAGCCCTCCATTTCGAGATCTTCGGTCTAGATCTCATAGTAATTTGTTCTTCATCCACTTGTGGACCGTCCATCTCGCGATTTCTGCGGTGAGATTCGCTCGGGCATTCTCTAGTTCATTTGTGTGGGCGTGGACTGGGCCGTCCGATGCAAGATCTCTGACCCTGCCCACAATCGCCCACGTCGATTTCAAAATTTAAAATTTTTCGATGGAATTATTTATGAACCTAAAAAGGTATTAATCTTTAGAAATGCATATCTTTTTCATGATAATTCATTTTAGATGATTCGATGGTATTAATTCTGTTATGCTCTAAAATTTAATCTAAAAATGTTTAGAAGATTAATATGACTCCAGAAAAACCTGAAATTAAATTCTAATCTTTCTCAGTTTATTAAATGTATTAGAATTTCAGTTATATGGTAAAATGCATAACAAATTCATTATAACTCCTTTTTAGTTGAAATAAATTTTGTTAATTCGGTTATTAACTATACTTCAGTCTAAAAATAGTGTTACTCATGTTATAGTTACAAGAAGGTCCAGAATTAACTTTAACTTTGTATAGGCTTTAATTGTTTCACTAAAATCCTTTCACTTGTAAAATACATAACTAATTCTCTGTAAATGATTTTTGAGTGAATCCAATTGTGTTGGATTCCTCTATTAATGAACTTACCAGGAAAAATAGTTTTGAACATGTTACTGTTTCCAGGAAAAATAATCATGCATTATAATTTTGTTCAAGTTCTTGTTTCAAAAATTAATAGAAGGTGCATTATAGCTCCAATTGAGATGAATCCAATTTGGTTGTTCATCTTATGAGGTGCTTATGCTACCTTAAAAATTTCAGCTCCTCTGCATGTCTAGAAATTTTTGCAATGAATAGTAGCACATTTTTAATTAATAAAGCTGAGCAGAATTGATTTGATCATAACTTTTGCATTGGGAATCCAAATCAATTGATTCTTGTTGCTAAATTCATGATAAATCATCACCTTGCTGCTGTAAAATTTTCAAGTCTTTTGGAGAAAGTTCGCTGTTGAGTCTTTTTGTTTTCTTTGCTCTTATCAGTTCTTTATCGCTTTTCCGTTAGGTTTCGACATTTGTGGTGATCCCGAGAGTGACCCTCTGCCACAACTTGGCCAGCAACAACAAGGCAAGCAGTTTGATCATATCCCCTCTAACGCCCCATTACTTTAAAGGTTAATATATTGTTTTACTTCTATGTATGCATGCTACTTTGTGTTAAATGTCGCTAGCAAGCCTATAGTTGCATAATCTGTAGGAATTGTTCATCCTCTACTACCATGAGCCTAGGTTATTTGCTGTGGTTTGAGCTCGTTGGATGAGCTCTTATCACTTAGTAGTTTTCGATTTAAATTGCTTAGACATGCTTAGCTATCGGTAGTAATGGGCGATCATCGACTTAGTCGATGGTCTTGATCACACAAATCTAATTATTACTCCTTTATGTCCAGCACTTGTGCTTTGTTATTTTGTAAAGTCAAAATCTGAAACTAAAAGTTTGATTTGGACTTGGGCATATTGGATGGATGGTGTGGTTTTTGGATGCGTAGTATGCCCGAGTCATTATGACCGAGTTACTTGCGCCACTGCTTACGAGCATTTTATGTGCTAACCACACGAGGGCATATGGAACCCTCTTGACTAAGTACTTTGGGCGGTGCTAATTGGGGTCGCTTTCGGTTGGTGTGTTTTAAAGATAAAATGTGTGTGTGTGGTGTGGGAATTGAGCGTTGGCGGACCGGTTAGGTCAGTCTATTGTGTCCTTATCCCGTGGGTTGTCTTGGTCGAATTAGCACTCGCCATTGGAAATGTCTCGTAGGACTTAGCCGTCTTGACATACCAACGGAAGTGTGCTTGGCGAAAAGGCGGTGCGACGTGTGGGTACATTGGTACACCCTGCAGGTTAAAACTATTCAATAGCCTCGTCCTAGGTTATGGACACGCTCGGAACGCCTGTGAGAACTAGACTACAACCTTTAATTAAAACTTGACATGGTTGGTATGAATGGATGTTCATGCTATTGTTGTGGTGACTTGGGTTAGTCACTTCGGGATGTTCTTGTTGTTGTTATCATGTTATTATCTCGTTGTTATTTCAACAATTAAAATGCTTTGCCAAATTGCCTTCAATCTATTATGTTATTGCAAATGAAACTTGCTTTGTGCTAAAATGAGTCCAAAGCCTCACCCACTTAAATAAAGCTTGCATGTAGCTATTTATAGTTCTGTTATCTCACACGTAAGTCTTGCGGAGTACTTTATGTACTCATCCGCCCGTGGTTGTGGCATTTTGTGGCTTTTGTTGCAGAGCAAGAAGGAGAGCTCCAAGAGCCTCTCTTTTGTGCTACGTGTTGCGCCTTCTTCTTGACGACTAGCTTGGCGGTCGGTCGAGATGCCTAGGGGTTAAGGCACACCGATTGGCTTTGTGTTATAGCCATCTTTATGGCACTTTTGCTTCATTGTTATCTTAGTAGTACTTGTTGTTATTTGGCCGAAGGCCCTCTTTTGTAATAGCCTTCCTATTAATATTAACCACGGTTTGTTGCTTATGTACTATGTGTTGTATGGAATTGATACATTCTTTTGTTGTGAGGTATGCATCTTGCATTCAGGGAAGTATACATCTCTCGAGACCGGGTTTATTTGGTTGATAATACTAGGGTCAATTGGATGACTAAGTATTATGAGCTTTATAAAACCGGGGTCTCACAAAAGTTGGTATCAGAGCCGTTCTGACCGTAGTAACGCAAGCTTGGTCGTCTTTAGGATATTTTGAAAACCTAATTTCAAAGTATCAGATGAGTTTTGAAAGCTTAAGAAAATTCTCAGATTTTACTCATCACCTATCTTAGCTTTCTCTTCTCATCTCACTCTAAATTGAGTTTTAAAAGTTGTTTTCCTCTCTTCCTTCTACAAAATAGTTGTTATCGATTAATTGGGTTTTGGATAACTTATGAGAGTTCTAAATTGAAATCTTGGCTGCCTTTTGGTGAAGAGTAGAAGTGTTTGGAGCCGAAATACAAATCTGGAATTTTTGGACAGCCAACAAGTATTTCAGGGCAGCAAGCACAAGTCAGGAATTAAGGTAGAAAATGAGAGGTTAAATCAACTAAAATTTGTGGGAATAAAAGGGTAAGATGTGATACTAGTTAGCTAAGTATCTAACACTTATTTCGCTGCATTAGCCTTGCTCTCTAATAGTTTAGATCTCATCTTACCATCTGATTATTAATCTTCTCGATCAATTACTCGTTCATTCAATACGGGTTAGTTGAGTTGAGAAGTTGAGCCTTGCTTTTGGTGTTTCTTGGCTGTTTTTAGAGTCTTTTAGAAGCTTCTAAAGTTGATTTACTCACTGTTTTGGCTTTCGTTTAGGGTGATATTCCATCCCCCTAGTCGATCGCTTTTTGCTTTCTTAAAGGCTTTGTTTTTCGAGTCTAGTTGCTAACCAAAATTTCTTATAACAGATGGCGGGGCCTTTTCGTAGCGGCCAAGGCTAATCACCGGTCGGACGAGGAGCTTCCTCCTCCTCCGACCATGGCCGAGGTTCTTCTTGGATCGGCGCAACCGCGGCGGATGACAGAGAGTTCTCTTGGGCGTCATCGCGCAACACCACTGCACTTACCGGAGCTTCAGGATCTGGGCAAGGGAATGCCCATCAGTCTCGTGGGGGCCTCGCTGAGTTCCTTCGTACTCAGCCCCCTACATTTTCTCGGTCTGAGGACCCTTTGGATGCGGACGATTGGCTTCGTCTTGTGGAGCGGAAGCTTCGCATAGCGCAGTGCCAGGAGCACGAGAAGGCGCTGTTTGCATCGCACCAGCTTGAGGGTGCAGCTTTGTCATGGTGGGAGAGCTTTCTCGCCATGCAGCCCGCAGACCACACCGTTTCTTGGGAGGAGTTTCGTACTGCCTTCCGCCGATCTCATATCCCTGCCGGCTTGATGGAGATCAAGAAGCAGGAGTTTCTTGCGCTCAAGCAAGGGCGTAGCTCAGTCATGGAGTATGTATACGAGTTCAACCATCTAGCTCGTTATGCTCCTGAGGATGTGGCCACTGATATGGCTAAGCAGGCCAAGTTCAGGCGTGGCTTGTCCGAGGAGTGAAGGACAAGCTATCCATTGTCGACTTTCTCGATTTCCGGACCTTGGTCGACAAGGCCATCGTCGAAAGCATGCGGCTCGAGAGCTTATGGATTCCGTAAGCGCAAGTGGAGACTTACAAGTCTTCCAAGTCGATTCCTCCGTCCTCGCTTGGGCAATTTTGGGGTTCGATCTCGATCCTCGGCACCCCGAGGTCACCTGCCCCTGTTCCTCGTCCTTCGCAGGCCGTGCCCGATCACGTCTTTGCCGATCAGTGAGTGGCTCCCGCAATCCGGCGGCCAATGTCACTTGTTTCTTCTGTAGCCAGAAGGGCCATTATGCAAATAATTGCCCTAAGAAGACCGGAGCAGCCCCTCGTCCTAATGGAGGACGCGGGCAAGGAGGTGGATCTTCGCAGGACCAGAAGATCGTCCCGGCTACCCAGGGAGTGGGTAGTGGTCGCGTCAACGCCGTCACCACCAAGGAGGCTCAGGAGGCACCCGACGTTGTGCTAGGTACACTTTACGTTAACTCTCACCTGCTCTCGTCTTGTTTGATTCAGAGCATCTCATTCCTTTGTTTACGAGTCTTTTGCATTGTTGGTGAGCTTCTTTTCTCTCCATTGTCGGTCCCGCTTCTCATTCGCTCTCTGGTTCGGAGTTGAGAGTGAATCTGAGTGTATGGATGTTCCTATCGAGATCGAAGGGTAGGGTTCTTAGCGAACCTTATCCTTCTCCATTCAATGAGTCTTGATGTGATTCTTGGCATGGATTGGTTGTCCCAACATGGGGCAAATCGATTGTGCCAGAAGCTCATCTCTCTGTCTAACCCCTCCGTGGCGGGTTAAGCTTTCGCCACCGGTCGCTAGGCCCTCATCTCTTCGCTTGAAGCGAACCCGCTCGGGATATTAGCGAAGTCCCAACAGTTTGTGACTTCGTTGATGTCTTTCCCGAGATCTTCGAGGATGCCACCGTTCGAGACCTAGAGTTTGTCATTGAGTTGGCTCCGTGCATCGCCTATCTCAAAGAGGCCTTATCGGATGCCACCGAACGAGTTGGTGGAGTTGAAGAAGCGATTAAGTGAGCTGCAAGAAAAGGGTTTCATCCGCCTAGCTCATCTCCTTGGGGTTGTCCAAAGCAATCTTCGTAAAAGAAGAAGGATTTGACTTTACGCATGTGCGTTGATTACCGCCCACTTAATGAAGTGACGATGAGAACAAGTATCCATTGCCCGCATTGACGATCTCTTGATCAATTAACCGGAGCTCGAGTTTTCTCCAAGATTGATTTGAGAGTGGGATATCATCGAGTTCGGATCGACACGAGGATATTCAAAACGACGTTCTCTACTCGCTTCGGCTTGTACGAGTACACCGTCATGTCATTCGACAACCAATGCTCTGCCTTGTTCATGAACCTCATGAATTCGGTATTCATGGAGTATTTGGATAAGTTTGTCGTGGTCTTCATCGATGATATTCTTATCTACTCCAAGAACGATGAGGAACATACCGAGCATCTGAAGCTTGTGCTAGGCAAGCTACGTGAGCACCAGCTGTACGCGAAGTTCAGCAAGTGTGCGTTCTGGTTGAAGGAAGTAGCCTTCTTAGGCCATGTTCTTTCAGCTGGAGGCGTAGCCGTTGACCCTAGCAAGGTTGACGATGTTCTTTCCTGGAGTCCGCCCACTTTGGCCACCGGCGCGGAGTTTTCTTGGTTTAGCGGGATACTATCGTCGCTTATCGAGAACTTCTCCAAGATCGCTAAGCCGATGACGGAGTTGCTCAAAAAGGACAAGAAGTTCTTGTGGTCGGATGCTTGTGAGGAAAGTTTTCAAGTACTCAAGAAGCGTTTGACCACCGCTCCCGTTCTTGTTCTTCCCGATATCCATCGAAGCTTCGATATCTTTTGCGATGCTTCTCGTCGAGGCCTCGGTTGTGTCCTTATACAAGAAGGCAAGGTAGTGGCCTATGCATCAAGGCAATTGAGACCTCATGAGCTCAACTATCCTACCCATGATTTGGAGTTGGTTCTTTGTGATTCATGCACTTAAGATTTGGCGACATTACCTAATCGTGTCGTTGTGAGGTGTATTCGGATCATAAAAGCCTTAAGTATTTGTTCACCCAACCCGACTGAACCTCGTGCAAAGGAGATGGTTGGAGTTGATCAAGGATTATGATATGGGTATTCACTACCATCCGGCAAGGCTAATGTCGTTGTTGGCGCGCTTAGTCGTAAAGCGCATTGCAATGCCTTGTTGTCCAAGGAGCTTCACCCACTCTTCGGAAGAATTTCAGCGTCTCAACTTGAGCTTAGTTGAGCATGGTTCTCTCATTGCCTTGGTTGTGCAACCAACCTTGGTGGATCGGATCAAGTCCGCTCGTGATCGGATATAGGAGTGAGCCACATTAAGGAAAATGCCAAGAACGGAACGACCAAATGCTTTTCTGAGGATGAGCATGGTGTTGTGAGGTTCGGGCAACGCCTTGTGGTTCCAAAGGACATGGAGTTGCGGAATTTGATCCTCCGCGAAGGTCATGATTCGCCTTTATCCATTCATCCCGGGGCCACAAAGATGTATCAAGATCTCCGCCAGAGATTTTGGTGGACCCGAATGAAGAGGGAGATTGCGAAGTTCGTTGCCGAAAGTCGCGATGTGTGTCATCGTGTTAAGGCCGAGCATCGGCGTCTGCAGATCGCTTGACCTTTACTGTCTTGGGAATGGAAGTGGGATTCCGTCGGCATGGACTTTATCACCGGTCTACCCACGTCCCCGAAGAAGAATGATGCCATTTGGGTTGTCATTGATCGGTTGACTAAAGTAGCACATTTCTTGCGGTCTTGGCCAAGATTTCTGTTGGTCAATTGGCAGACCTCTATGTTTCCCGCATCGTGTGCTTGCATGGTGTGCCCAAGACAATTGTCTCGGATCGTGGTTCTCTTTTCACCTCTCGCTTTTGGCATAGTTTGCAAGAGGCTATGGGAACCCGTCTTACCTTTAGCACAGCATATCATCCTCAAACTGATGGTCAGACTGAGAGGGTCAACCAGGTTTTGGAAGATATGCTTCGTGCCTGTGTTCTTTCCTATGGGAAGCATTGGGAGAAATGCTTGCCTTTCACCGAGTTTTCTTACAACAACAGCTTTCAGGCCAGTCTCGGCATGGCACCTTTCGAGGCCTTATACGGGAGAAAATGTAGAACCCCGTTGAACTGGTCAGAAACCGGTGAAAGACCTCTCTTTGGCCCGGACTCGATCAATGAGGCCGAGAGCCAAGTCCAGCTTATTCGTGAGCGTTTGCGCACAGCTCAATCCCGGCAAAAGAGCTATGCGGACCGCCGTCGTCGTGAGTTGAGTTTTGAGCCCAATGACTTTGTTTATCTCAAAGTCTCACCTCTAAAAGGGCATCAACGTTTCGGCGTCAAAGGCAAGTTAGCTCCTCGATATGTCGGTCCATACCGCGTTATCGAGAAGAAGGGGGTTGTTGCCTATAAGTTGGAATTGCCATCTGCACTTGAGGGGGTACATGATGTCTTCCATGTATCCCAGCTAAAGAAGTGCCTCCGTGTTCCAACCGAGGAAGCTCGTTGGAAACTCTCGATGTTCGGAAGATTTGACCTATCGCGAGCACCCTGTTCGCATACTCGATGAGTCTGAATGAAGAACAAGGAATAAGACCATCAAGTTCCTTAAAGTTCGTGGTCGAACCATTACGAGGATGAGGCTACTTGGGAAAGGGAAGATCGTCTGCGTGCGGACTATCCTTCTTTCTTCCCGAGTGAGCCAAATCTCGGGGCGAGATTTCTGTAAGAGGGAGGTTTTGTAACATCCCAATTCTGAAAATGAGGAAATTAAAACTTTTTCCTAAATTGAATGTATTTGGATTTTTATAATTCTTGTAAATGAATTGTGGAAATCAAATTATAAATCTCCAATCAAAAAACCTCCATTATAAAAATCTTGTGCCCACATCTGTAAAATATTTTTACAAGGTTCTAGGAAGCTTGGTAACCTCTCTGAATTTTCTCATAATTTTTAGAAATTATTTGAATAGTTTTGGAGGCAAGTCAAACCAGTCCAAAGTCTGGTCAAACCCTAGTTGAAATCATTCTGGAATTTCTTGAGGAAAATGCACTGTGCATAAACCTCTGAAACTTTTATGGAATTCAATCTGTAATCCTTCAAGCCACTGTAAAAATTTCAAAATTTTTAGAGTTGGTTTGATGCCTCAAATAAATCTTCAAAGTCTGCTGTTCATTCAAAACTTAATCTGGGTGCCTTTGTTGCTCGGGCTCGGACTGAGCTTTGCTCGAGCCAGCGATTTGGCTCGACCAACTAACCGCACCGGTCGGACTCGGGCGCTGGCGCTGTGCTTGGGCCGTTAGATTAAAATCGACGGCCCATAGTCACGTACCTCTTCAGTCGGGCTGCTCGCGTCTCGGCCCTTGGATCAAAATCGAGAGGCCGCCCGTCGTCGTCCTCCTCCACAAGACGCTCTCTCTGCGCCGTGGGCGGTGGAGTGGGGCGCTGCGTCAAGTCACCTTCAGGCAGGCTTTCAGCGGCCTCTGCGGCGCATTAAATGCTCGTCGTGCCTCCTCCCGGAAGTCGCCGAGTTACTCGCCTCTGTCGCCCTCCGAGCTCCTGGCGGACAAAGAATCCGAGGCTCCCCTCCGTTGCTCTCTGCCATCCTTGGTACTTAAGCTCGGGTACCCTCCTTGGCTTCTTCTACACACCGTGAGTCCTAGCAAGCACTCACACCCCTCGTTCAAGCTCCCATCACCCGGCCACTGCTTGCGCCATTGCCGCGCCTCATTAGCTCGGTGAAAGCGGTAACCCGTGGCCCTCTCCTCAATCTCTGGTTCCCTCCGCTCCCTCTCACTTGGGAAGCCTATCCTCACTCAATTTGGGCGTATCTTTACAGTGGGGCCAATTCAAGTTTCCGTTTTAGGCCGTGAAACGTAATCTTCTTCCCCAAAGGCTTGGGTGAGTGTCTCTCCGGTCGATTCCTTCTTGGTCAAGATCGGTGGGCCTCGTAGAACCCATTTTGATATTGCGCCGGTTCTTTTTGTGGCTCGTAGCATCGCTCCCGTTGACTCCATTTGCGTCCCATTGTCTTCCGTCGTCCGGCTCTGCCTGACTCTCCTCCGACTCTCCGCGACATCCGTAGGTCCCCGTGCTCATCGGCTTCGGGCACCGCTGATTGCTCGCCGCGAGCTCCCCTTGTTCTTGCCGCTGTTCTCAGCGTCGCCGCCGCCGCCGCTCGCCGCCTTGCCAGCTGTGACCCTCACCGGAGGTGTGAGTGGTCTTTGGCGTGATCGCGGTGCTAATGTGCACCAGGTGCCCTTAACACGCTACGAGATGGCGTGCATCGCCGGCTAGCCACCGTGAGTGCCGCGAGCATTTTGTCGACGCGAGTGCCGTCGTTTTCGGTCAAGCGATGTGGCTCATTAGGAGCCCTCCATTTCGTAGATCTTCGATCTAGATCTCATAGTAATTTGTTCTTCATCCACTGTGGACCGTCCATCTCGCGATTTGCGGCTGAGATTCGCTCGGGCATTCTCTAGTTCACTGTGTGGGCGTGGACCTGGGCCGTCCGATGCAAGATCTACGGCCCACAATCATCCACGTCGATTTCAAAATTTAAAATTTTCCGATGGAATTATTTATGAACTGAAAAAGGTATTAATCTTTAGAAATGCATATCTTTTTCATGATAATTCATTTTAGATGATTCGATGGTATTAATTCTGTTATGCTCTAAAATTTAATCTAAAAATGTTTAGAAGATTAATATGACTCCAGAAAAACCTGAAATTAAATTCTAATCTTTCTCAGTTTATTAAATGTATTAGAATTTCAGTTATATGGTAAAATGCATAACAAATTCATTATAACTCCTTTTTAGTTGAAATAAATTTTGTTAATTCGGTTATTAACTATACTTCAGTCTAAAAATAGTGTTACTCATGTTATAGTTACAAGAAGGTCCAGAATTAACTTTAACTTTGTATAGGCTTTAATTGTTTCACTAAAATCCTTTCACTTGTAAAATACATAACTAATTCTCTGTAAATGATTTTTGAGTGAATCCAATTGTGTTGGATTCCTCTATTAATGAACTTACCAGGAAAAATAGTTTTGAACATGTTACTGTTTCCAGGAAAAATAATCATGCATTATAATTTTGTTCAAGTTCTTGTTTCAAAAATTAATAGAAGGTGCATTATAGCTCCAATTGAGATGAATCCAATTTGGTTGTTCATCTTATGAGGTGCTTATGCTACCTTAAAAATTTCAGCTCCTCTGCATGTCTAGAAATTTTTGCAATGAATAGTAGCACATTTTTAATTAATAAAGCTGAGCAGAATTGATTTGATCATAACTTTTGCATTGGGAATCCAAATCAATTGATTCTTGTTGCTAAATTCATGATAAATCATCACCTTGCTGCTGTAAAATTTTCAAGTCTTTTGGAGAAAGTTCGCTGTTGAGTCTTTTTGTTTTCTTTGCTCTTATCAGTTCTTTATCGCTTTTCCGTTAGGTTTCGACATTTGTGGTGATCCCGAGAGTGACCCTCTGCCACAACTTGGCCAGCAACAGCAAGGCAAGCAGTTTGATCATATCCTCTAACGCCCATTACTTTAAAGGTTAATATATTGTTTTACTTCTATGTATGCATGCTACTTTGTGTTAAATGTAAGCTAGCAAGCCTATAGTTGCATAATCTGTAGGAATTGTTCATCCTCTACTACCATGAGCCTAGGTTATTTGCTGTGGTTTGAGCTCGTTGGATGAGCTCTTATCACTTAGTAGTTTTCGATTTAAATTGCTTAGACATGCTTAGCTATCGGTAGTAATGGGCGATCATCGACTTAGTCGATGGTCTTGATCACACAAATCTAATTATTACTCCTTTATGTCCAGCACTTGTGCTTTGTTATTTTGTAAAGTCAAAATCTGAAACTAAAAGTTTGATTTGGACTTGGGCATATTGGATGGATGGTGTGGTTTTTGGATGCGGTAGTATGCCCGAGTCATTAGGACCGAGTTACTTGCGCCACCGCTTACGAGCATTTTGCGTGCTAACCACACGAGGGCATATGGAACCCCTCTTGACTAAGTACTTTGGGCGGTGCTAATTGGGGTCGCTTTGGTTGGTGTGTTTTAAAGATAAAATGTGTGTGTGTGGTGTGGGAATTGAGCAAAGGCGCATCGGTTAGGTCATTTATTGTGTCCTTATCCCGTGGGTTGTGCGGGTCGAATTAGCACCGCCCATTGGAAATGTCTCGTAGGACTTAGCCGTCTTGACATACCAACGAAGTGTGCTTGGCGAAAAGGCGGTCCGACGTGTGGGTACATTGGTACACCCTGCAGGTTAAAACTATTCAATAGCCTCGTCCTAGGTTATGGACACGCTCGAAACGCCCGTGAGAACTAGACTACAACCTTTAATTAAAACTTGACATGGTTGGTATGAATGGATGTTCATGCTATTGTTGTGGTGACTTGGGTTAGTCACTTCCGTGATGTTCTTGTTGTTGTTATCATGTTATTATCTCGTTGTTATTTCAACAATTAAAATGCTTTGCCAAATTGCCTTCAATCTATTATGTTATTGCAAATGAAACTTGCTTTGTGCTAAAATGAGTCCAAAGCCTCACCCACTTAAATAAAGCTTGCATGTAGCTATTTATAGTTCTGTTATCTCACACGTAAGTCTTATGGAGTACTTTATGTACTCATCTCGCGTGGTTGTGGCATTTTGTGGCTTTTGTTGCAGAGCAAGAAGGAGAGCTCCAAGAGCCTCTCTTTTGTGCTACGTGTTGCGACTTCTTGACGACTAGCTTGGCGGTCCTGTCCAGATGCCTAGGGTTAAGGCACACCGATTGGCTTTGTGTTATAGCCATCTTTATGGCACTTTTGCTTCATTGTTATCTTAGTAGTACTTGTTGTTATTTGGCCAGAAGGCCCCTCTTTTGTAATAGCCTTCCTATTAATATTAACTTCTGGTTTGTTGCTTATGTACTATGTGTTGTATGGAATTGATACATTCTTTTGTTGTGAGGTATGTATACTGCATTCTGGGAAGTATACATCTCTCGAGACCGGGTTTATTTGGTTGATAATACTAGGGTCAATTGGATGACTAAGTATTATGAGCTTAATAAAACCGGGGTCTCACAAAAACCAACAGGGGTTCTCAGTTCTGAAAAGCTATTAATGAAGTGAAACATCTTTTCAAAAGGGGATCTGTGTTTCAAGTTGGGGATGGTAAGAATACTTTATTCTGGAAATATGTTTGGCTTGACAATTGTACTTTGAAATTTCAATTTGATAAACTGTTCAAAATGTGTGCTGATCCTGATATGAAAGTTTCTGATAGTATGTTGAATGGAGAATGGCATATTAATTTTAAAAGAAAACTTGGCGAGGAGGAAAAGGATGCTTGGAATAGACTGAAGGATGCTCTCAGTTGTGGCGACCCAGCCAGGGGCTATCCCGAGAGGTCCTCCAAGACCTGCCTGGGAGTCCACCAGAACCTCCCAGGAGGTCCAAAAGATCTTTCGAGCAGTCCTCCCAGGCCTCCCAGGAGGTTCAGCCGGACCTCTTGGAGGTCAGGGTACTAACCCAAGGAGGTCTTGAGACTCGGGACCTCCCCAAGAGCCACGACCAAACCTGAGGGAGGTCAAGAAACCAACCTGAGGAGGTCATGAGACTTGCGGAAGTCCTAAACCTCCTGTGATCCGAACTAGTCCCCAAGGATCAATGGCTAGTTCTCACAGCAATTACAAGTGATAACATACATCCACAAAATACTTTATTAACAGCAAGGGTGTAACGACCCAACTCTAGGGCACCCGAGAGGTCCTCCAAGACCTTCTGGAAAGTCCATCAGGACCTCTCGGACAGTCCACCAAGACCTCCCAGGAGGTCCAGGAGAACATGACCCGAGAGGGTCTTGGAGCCAGGGAGCACCCGAGAACCTACCACGGCCAGACCAAGGGTGTTCGTGGAGGTCCGTGGGCATCTCAAGTCCACTCGCGACCCCCAGAGGAGGTCGTGGAGGACTGAGGCCACCACCGAACCACACACGACCCAGCCATTGAGTGAACGTGGAGGACTGGGAGCTCTCCAAGGTCCTCTATGTGAACTGAGCTAGTCCCATGGATCATGGCTAGCTCTTCACAAAGAACAACAAGGATAACATAGCAACAACATAAGCTTTATTGATAACCAAAGAAGTTGTTTACAAGAGAGCTTACAAGCCAAGAGGGCAAAACATAGTAAAATGAACACATGGGTCACCCGATACACCACAGCAACCTACCGAGGGCGCAATCCTAGACTTAACAGACCACTTGGTCCACAAAACTGGTCACCCAAAGCTTCCATAACCTGCTAAAGACAGCATCAAGCAAGAGTGAGCACAACAACCATGCTCGCAAGTTACACCCGTTAGATAACAAAATGACATGCATAAATGGATATCACAATGGAAGGCTTATTATGGTTAATTTGCGTATAGCCAAGTTTCTTTCAAATACAAATACTAAGTTCCAAAGCAGGTACTTAAGAGATAAAATTCATTTTCTAAACTTGATTTTCAGTTGGATATTCATTCATCACAAGTGGTGAAGGATACCCTCCTGTCACAAGGCTCCCTGCCCAACCCATTGGATAGCAATCCCAAAACCAGTTTACTAAACATTTCTGAAAAACCCAAAACCAACATCTAACTCCGAGTGGCCTTTGCCAGCACGTCCATGACCGTGGACACGGCTATTCGAATAGATTTCACTCTGCAGAGGTTGTGCACTTTACCCACACGACATGATTCCTCTAGTTTGTTTGGCGTACGCGAGTGCCACCTCTCACTGCCGAAGGTAAGAGGTCTAGAGTTCATGACAAGGCCTTTACAATGCATTGCTCCACCACAGCCTTTCCTTGCTAAGGTTTTACCCCTATGGACAAAGAATCCGTGAAGCCCCTCTTGCACCAAGGGGAACAGAGGGTCATAACAAGACCATTAGCCCTACAAGGCCACCCACACCTCCAATGGAGCAAAGATATGGTGAAGTTTTGCAAATTACTTAGCCAGTCCCACACCCCATTCTGGAGACATGTGGTTGCACGATTGTGGCATAGCCCATTATAGGCTTGGCATTGGTCGCTCAAAGACCGGTCCTCAAATGACTAGGGCGACTTCCACAAACCCCTGGACCTCCACCTTTGCCAGATAGAGTCCGGTGCACAAACATTGCACCACCAAGCCAACCAATTTGCCCCACCTAAATCCAATTTCATTTTCTTTGCTTCCCAAAGAACACTTTCACATTCCCATGACACCCCAATGTCATGGTCAAAACATTTTAAGCAATTTTTGGTCATGTTGGTAAAGATTTCCCCAAATCAATACTTTTGGTCTAAGCAAGACTAAGCTTCGTTAAAATGATCTTGGCTCACACTATTATGCGTGACCCAAGTTTGATCTAGTGGTGACAACATGCTCAGTTCAAAGTCAACAGTGGCCACACAAAGGTAGTAGGCATAACTATGGATTTAAAACAGGTATTGAAATAACTTGGTAGAAATAGGCATGCATTATACTTTGAAACTGAACATAAATAAACTGAATTATTGGGTGCAACATGGTCAAGAGTGTAACTTGCCTCTTGCTTGATAACTTAAAATTCTATTTTCTCACAGCTCTGGCTCTCTGGAAACGTCCAGATCTACACGACATGGCTCCAATTAAAGAACCAAAAGAACTTCAGAGGAACCCCAAAACTTAACCAACAGAAGAGTACTGTACTTAGAATAGGTTCTTTTGGAGGAGGTCTAAGCTTACCAGGAGGAGGTGGTCTTTGGCAAAAGACCCCAAAGGAGTGATTTCAAAGAATAAAACAGAGGGTCCCGAGCAATGGTTCTTGCGTAAAAACCAGGGAGGAGGTCCTCAAATAAAGGCCATAGAAATCCAGAAGGAGCCCACCAGAGGAGGTCCTGTGAAGGACACGACCCACTCAATGTAGTGACCAAAATAAGAGTGAAGCGGACCACCAGAGGACTTACCAGGGACAAGAAGGAGCAATGGATGGAGGGGAGGTCGTGGGCAACAAGGTCTTCCCTAGAGAGCTACTGATCGTGAGCTAAGATAACAGAGTGTGGAGAAAGGTGATGTGGTAGAATTTCTTGGTCTAATTGTAGTCAAGGTGGGGAAGAAGACTAGAAATATACGTGTCAAGGATAAGTATAGAAATGGGTCAAAGGTAGGTGAGTGGCAGGGCAGGTGTCACTACCATTCTGGATAAAAGGTATGAGGAAGGACAACGTATGTTGCTATGGGAAGGAACAAAGAAGGATGTCAGAGTACGGCTAAGTGACCAAATTCAAAGTAAACACCACGTATATGGATGCATTTAATGCGACAAGACATGCATTAAATGCCCAAGATATTAACGTGGCGGAGGAAATGAGAATGACCAAGACTGGCAGGTGGGGCCAGTCAACTTAGAAACAGTCAGGTCAAGAGGGGAGGTCTTGCCCCGCATGGGAGATCCTTGAGGAGGTCCGAGAGGCTTAGGAGGTCTTAGGCCCGAAGGACAGGGAGGTCTAAAGGTTGAGGAGGTCCAGACATGCAGAGGAGGTCTGGACATGGGGAGGTCCCGACGGTCGGGATCAACAACAGAGGTCCCGACTTAGGATCTCTTCAAGGGAGGCTCGAGGCGAGAAGTCCAGGCCAGGTTTAATAGGCCATAGAGAAGTCTTGGACAGAGGTCCAGAGAACTACAAAGAGGGCCCGTGGTTGAGATTAAAGACAAGTTGAGGTCCCAAGGCGGTTGGATCTCCGAGAGGAGGTCCAACGACCAAGATCACACGTCTTGAGGAGGTCTCGAGAGAGAAATAACGCACGGAAGGTCTCGAGCCTTTGGATTCAAGGTGAGGGAGGTCCAAACCGTTAGATTCAAACAAGGAGAGGTCCCGCAGAGGAGTTCCGAGAAAGAGAGGGATCCTCTGCGATTCACAAAAGGTGGTCCAATGTATACATGAGTCAAGGTAACTCAAAGGAGACTCCAACCTCTAGGGTGAGATCAAAAGCCGTGGTGGCTAGAATAAACCCTAAGGAGGTCCTTTCGCCAAGAAGAAATATTAAGGAGGTTCAAATGAGCTCAGAGGTTTGAAGGCATATAAGAGGTCCGAATAAAAAGAGGTCTCAGGCATAAGATAGTGCCCAGCAAAGAAGGGGTTTAGACTTAAGAGAAGTCTGACAGAAAAGAGGTCTCGATCCAAAGAGATTCAAACCAACAAAGAGATTCAAAGTAATCAAACTCAAAGAGAAAGGCACGACATATAATATGTCCAAGTGTAAAAGGTCTGAGCCCCAAGGGAGGTCTAACCTTAAGAACCACTGGGGAGGTTTAGGCCATAGAGAAGGTCTAAACCTACATATCCAAAGGAGATATGCTAAAGGAAAGTCTCTCGAGCATACCAAAAGGAGGTATCAACAACTCAAACCTCTCCAACCAACCAAACTTTGAATTCTCATCAAAACAAAATAGTTTTAATTTGTTTTACACATTTTAAAAGGATTTTGAAATCAGGATGTTACAGTCTGAACCTAAAAGTGGTCCAACACAAAAGAAGGTTTAAACACAAAGGAGGTATAAACCTCAAAGGTTTAAACACAAAAGAGAGCTAGACCCCACAGGAGGTCCAAACCATTAAGAGTGAGGGCATCCGAAGAGGTCCCGACGCCAGATCTCAAAGGAGATCCTGGACGGTCAAGATCTCAAAGGGGAAAGTCCAAGCACAGGACCGGAGGTCCTGACCACAAGGTGGCCTCAAACTGCAAGGAAAATCCTTGCAAAGAGACTGGGAGGAGGTCTTATGGGCAGGAGGTCCAAAAGACCTGCTCATGGGAGGTCCGAATGAGCACACACAGAGGATCCAAGGAAAGTCCATTGGAGCTTGAAGGGCTCAAAGGAGCACCAATGGGCTTTGAAATGAACCCAAGGAGGTTCAAATGAACGAAGAGGAAAAGAAAAAGTCTGAACTATAAAGATATTCAGGCCAACAAAGAAGAGGCCTAAGTACCCAAGCAGTCTAGATACCAAGGAGGTCTAGACTCACAAAAGGGCTCCAGACATAAAGGGGATATGGCTTCCAGGAGATAGCCAGACAGGAGGGAAGGTCTGGGTATAGAAGATTGTCCAAATTGGATAGAGGAAAGGAAATCTCATCAAGAGAAGGAAAGGTAGCTCCAGAGAGCTAGAGCAACACCAAAAGAACTAAGTTTTGGATTAATTGAAGTTTAGTGAAGTCATTTTAAATTCTTCAAATTCTGAAATTCTCAAGTTAAGCTTGAATTATCGTCAAAACCACAAAAGGGCTCCAGACATAAAGGGGATATGGCTTCCAGGAGATAGCCAGACAGGAGGGAAGGTCTGGGTATAGAAGATTGTCCAAATTGGATAGAGGAAAGGAAATCTCATCAAGAGAAGGAAAGGTAGCTCCAGAGAGCTAGAGCAACACCAAAAGAACTAAGTTTTGGATTAGTTGAAGTTTCGTGAAGTCATTTTAAATTCTTCAAATTCTGAAATTCTCAAGTTAAGCTTGAATTATCGTCAAAACCACAAAAGGGCTCCAGACATAAAGGGGATATGGCTTCCAGGAGATAGCCAGACAGGAGGGAAGGTCTGGGTATAGAAGATTGTCCAAATTGGATAGAGGAAAGGAAATCTCATCCAGAGAAGGAAAGGTAGCTCCAGAGAGCTAGAGCAACACCAAAAGAACTAAGTTTTGGATTAGTTGAAGTTTAGTGAAGTCATTTTAAATTCTTCAAATTC
The DNA here is from genome assembly GCA_036346405.1 of Phyllostachys edulis. Lineage (NCBI taxonomy): Eukaryota > Viridiplantae > Streptophyta > Magnoliopsida > Poales > Poaceae > Phyllostachys > Phyllostachys edulis. Next base: position 633,019 of record CM070563.1, read on the forward strand.
TGAAATTCTCAAGTTAAGCTTGAATTATCGTCAAAACCAAATGGTTCTTTTTATTTTTGAAAATTTCCAAAAAGACTCTGAAAATCAGGGTGTTACAAAGGGAGTTGATTACAAAGTTGCTTACAAGCCACGACAACAAGACAAAATACACAGCGAAAGAAAAACTAAGTCCATCCAATACACCATGTAATTGGGAGGGCGCGGCCTAATTGTTCTGGTCCTCATCATCTTCAAAGGAGTCCTCTCCTGCTCAATTTATCAAATCAAGCAAGAATGAGCACAACAACTGTGCTCGCAAGTTACACCCGTCAAATAACAGAATGACATGCATAAGTGGATATCTCAAAGAAAGGCTTAATATGGTTGATTTGCATAAAGCCAAGTTTATTTCAAATACCAGTAATAAGTTCAAAGGCGGTTAACAATAATTAAAGTTCATTTTCCAAATTCAATTTTTTCAATTGGATCACATTCATCATCAAGATGGTGAAGGATACCCTCCTGTCACAAGACTCCCCGCCCAAAGCCCATGGGATAAAAATCCAAAATCAATTTCACAATCCTTTTAAAACAAAACCAATAGCTAACTTTGAGTGGCTTTTGCTAGCATGTCCATGACCGTGGACACGGTTATTCGAATAGTTTTCACTCTGCAGAGGTTGTACACTTTACCCACATGACATGATTCCTTTAGTTTGTCTGGCATTCGTCAATACCACCTCTCACTACCGAAGGTAAGAGGTCTAGAGTTCATGACAAGGCCTTTACAATGCATTGTTCCACCGCAGCCCCTCATCGCTAAGGTTTCGTCCCCTTTAGACTAGCCATCCGCAGGTTCAGGGCCCCATCTTGCGCCAGTGGAAGAACACAGGTTATGAAAGACCACCCACACATCAAAGTGGAACAACCACGGTAGAACTTTGCAAATTAATTAGCCAGGTCCCACGCCCCATTCTGGAGACATGTGGTTGTACGGTGAGGCAAAACCCATTATAGCCATATCAAGTTGCGGCTCAAAGACCGGCCCTTAATTGGCTTGGATGGCTACCACAAAACCCTGGGCCTCAACCCTACCCGGGTTGAGCCCGTGCATAGACATGCATCAACCAAGTAAACCAATCCGCTCAAGACCAAATCCATTTTCCTTTTTCCTTGCTTCCCCAACAACATTTTCATACTTCCATGACAACCCAATGCCATGGCCAAAATATTTTAAAATAACAGTTGGTCAATGGAGATAACACTTCCCAAAATCAAATACTTTTGGTCTAAGCACAACTAAGCTTTTCCTTTCCAAAAGGTTCTGGTTCATGCTATTGCCTTTAACTAGGGAGACAACATGTTTGGTTCAATGTCAAGATTGGCCATACAAAGGATTTGGGCATAACTATGAACTTAAAGACTGGTATTGAAATAAGTAAGTAAAGTAAGCATGCATAACCTTTGAAACAGAACATAGTAATTTGAAGTAAGAGGTGCAACATGGTCAATGGTGTAACTTGCCTTGCTCAAAGGCTTGGATGTCTTCTTCTTCTTCAAAGAGCTCTTGCTCCTCAGTGTCTTCACAATCTACACGAGGGAACCAAAGCAACTCAATACCAAGCTCAAATAAGATCCAAAGAAATTCCAATAGAACACTAAAATAAACCAACAAAGAGGTTTGGTCGGTTTGGAGGAGGTCCAATGAGCTTGCTGGAGGAGGTCCAAAGCTTAAGGGAGGAGGTCCAGAGAGCTTTGGAGGAGGTCCAAGAGATTGCTGGAGGAGCCAGAGAGTGGAGATGAGCAAAAGGGTAAAGAGGAAGAGCTGCCCAAGCTTTTATGGCCAGAGCCACCGAGATTTCCAAGGGCCCTCGGGCTCTAAAGTAAGTGGAGGAAATGATAGGAGTTAGTAAAAGATAAGACAAAAGGTAGCTCGGTGCTACCAAAAGGTGGTAGCATTTAATGCGATACAACATGCATTAAATGCGACACAACAGGTATTAAATGCTTTGAAGACTTTCAAGTGCAGAGGACATGGTCAAAGGATAAAGAAAGAGGTCGTGTTTGACAAATGGGGCCAGTCAAAGCTCAAGGGGGTCCTACGGAGACCTAGAGGAGGTCCCGCAGAGGTCAAGGGAGGTCCTCACCCACGGGGGAGGTCCAAGCACAGGACCGGAGGTCCCGACAGCAAAGTGGCCTCAACCCACAAGGGAGGTCCTTGTGAAACGACTAGGAGGAGGTCCTGTGGACAAGGGGTCCAAAAAACACAACCACGAGGAGGTCCTATGGACAGGAGGTCCAAAAGACCTACTCACGGGAGGTCCGAAGGTCAAGATCAAAAGCAACGGGGAGGTCCTGATGGTTATATCTACAAAACGAGATCCCAACGGTCAAGATTGAGAGCAAGGGAAGGTCCTGATGGTTAGATTCTCAAAACAAGATCCCAACGGCCAAGATCAAAAGCAAGGGGAGGTCCTGACGGTTAGATCTCCAAAACAAGATCCACAAGGGGGAGGTCCTGACGGTCAGATCCACAAGGGGGAGGTCCTAACGGTCAGATCCACAAGGGGGAGGTCCTAACGGTCAGATCCACAGAGGGGAGGTCCTGACGGTCAGATCCACAAAGAGGAGGTCCCGACACGAGATCCTCAAAGGGAGGTCCCGACTACGATCTCTCAAGGGAGGTCCCGACGGTCATATCAAATCAAGGAGGTCCCGACACGAGATCTCTCAAGGGAGGTCCCGATGGTGGATCAAATCAAGGGAGGTCTGGACGGTCGATCCTCAAGGGAAGGTCCCGACGACGGATCAAATCAAGGGAGGTCCCGACTACGATCCTCAAAGGGAGGTCCCGACTCGAGATCCTCAAAGGAGGTCCCGACGGTTGGATCAAATCAAGGGGAGGTCCTGACGGTCAGATCCTCAAAGGGGAGGTCCTGACGGTCAGATCTCTCAAGGGGAGGTCTGAACGGTTAAGATCTCAAAAGGGGGGGTCCTAACGGTCAGATCTAACAAAGGGGAGGTCTGAACGGTTAAGATCTCCAAAGGGGGGGTCTTAACTATCAGATCCAACAAAGAGGAGGTCTAAACGGTTAAGATCTCCAAAGGGGAGGTCTTAACTGTCAGATCCAACAAAGGGGAGGTCTGAACGGTTAAGATCTCCAAAGGGGGTGTCTGAACCAAGCGGGGGGCTTGAACGAACGCGAGGGAGGTCCAAGTGAACGTAGGGAAGGGTTCCAAAGAACACAGAAGGGGCTCAAATAATTATGAGGGGAGACTTAGGCCTAGGGAGGTCTAAGCCAGAGAAGCATCAAAGAGAGAAGGTCTGGTCTAGGGGAGGTCCAAGCACCTGAGAGGTCTGGACCAGAGAAGGACAAAACAAGCACAAAAGGGAAGGGATCGCCAAAGCTCCAACAAACCCAACAAACCAAAAGAGAGTTTTAGTTGAAGTTTGATTTAGTCAATTGAAATCCATTCTGAAATTCTCAAGTTAAGCTTTGAACTCTCATCAAAACCAAATGGTTCATTTTTACTTTGAATTTTCAAACAGGTTTCAAAAACCAAGGTGTTACATCAGTAGAGTTGATCTTGACAGTAATAAGGGGGATAAGGTAGTTTGGAGTCTGGAGAAGTCAGGGATTTTCTCGGTGAAGTCTCTGTACCGGTTTTGGTCTTTTGGGGGTGATCTAAAGGAGAAACAAGAGATTATGGAAAAGTAAAATACCTTTGAAAGTTAAGATTTTTCTTTGGCTTGCTTTTCAAGATAGGTTACAAATGACTTCTCAGCTCAAACTGAGGAAATGGAAAGGGGAGGATAAGTGCATTTTATGTGGGGTAAAGGAAAATACTGATCACATTCTCTTTAATTGTGTTTTAGCTAATTTTGTCTGGACTTGTATTAAAGAGATTTTTAAGTGGGAGAAGGTTCCAGAATCCCTTGATGATTTTCATCATAACTGGCTAGATGTTAGGGGCGCTAACAATTACAATATTTGCCTATTTAGTTTTGCAGCTTTGGCGTGGACGCTTTGAAAAATCAGGAATAAAATGGCGATCGAAAAGGATTTTCCTAAGCAACCAATTGAGGCTTTATTCAAATCTATATCTTGTTTGCAGAAGTGGAGAAATCTGATTAAAGAAGAGGATCGAGGTGACTTGGAATCTGTGATTGTCCTGATCGAAGACTGGATTCATGCTATTGGAGGCGGAAAGACTCACTAAGACAGTTTTTTGTATAGGGTAGTGTTTGTTCTGATGCAGGCTTTTAGATATGTGCTTATAGCTTGTTTCGGAGTTAGTTGTTGCTTTTGCTTTGTGAGATTTGCTACCAGCTGGAAGTTAGATTGGTGTTCTATCTAGGTTCTGTTGGGTTGTTTTGGCCTGGTTGTATTGTAAACTGGTGTCTCTTTTCCTTATCTGTTACTTTTTGTAAGGACTTTATTTGGCTTTCTATAAAAACTAGGTGCATATCCCTTTTTTTTATATTAAAAAAAAAGAGATGCCGGCGCAGGTTGACCGAGCCCATCTCCGTCCCAGCCTCGCCTCGCGCCCGTATATGGATGGATGCATGTACGCCGCGCTTTGCGAGCCCCGGCATTCCCGGATGCCAGTGCCACCCCCACCTCAAGATCCGCCTTCTCCGGCCGCACCACCCGAAGTCTCCCAACCCAACAACAAACAAAACCAAGAAAAATCAATTCGCGACGCTAGCTCCTCTTCCTCCTCCCGGCCTCCCGATTCCACCGTCATGAGCGACCCAACCAAGACCACCGCCGGGGACCATGACGCCGCCTCGCGCAAGCCGCCGCCGGAGACGACGCCCGCCTGCTGCAGGAACACCAGCCAGCAGCAACAGCAGCAGCAGCAGGCGCCGGTGGACGACGACCAGTTGGCGGAGCTGCGGGAGATCTTCCGCTCCTTCGACCGCAACAACGACGGCAGCCTGACGCAGCTCGAGCTCGGCTCCCTCCTCCGCTCCCTCGGCCTCAAGCCCAGCGCCGACCAGCTCGACGGCCTCATCCAGCGCGCCGACACCAACTCCAACGGCCTCGTCGAGTTCTCCGAGTTCGTCGCCCTCGTCGCGCCCGAGCTCCTCGACGACCGGTCCCCCTACTCCGAGGACCAGCTCCGCAGGCTCTTCGGCATCTTCGACCGCGACGGCAACGGGTTCATCACCGCCGCCGAGCTCGCCCACTCCATGGCAAAGCTCGGCCACGCGCTCACCGTCAAGGAGCTCACCGGCATGATCAAGGAGGCCGACACCGATGGCGACGGTCGAATCAACTTCCAGGAGTTCTCCCGGGCAATCACCGCCGCAGCCTTCGACAGCATCTTCTCGTGAGATCGATCGCCCGCTTCTTGTTACGTGTGTGTGTTTGGATTCTCATGCATCGATCAGCTGTTCGGTCTATCGATCTGTACGCTGTTAATTTCTTGGGATTTCGTTTTCTTTTTGGGGGAGACCAGTCAGATTAATTTAGGCTGCAGGATTTGAGGAGAGGTGTTCTTGTGAATAACAGATTAAACAAACAAAAAAAAGGCAATGCCAAGTCCAGTTTAGCTAGGGAGAAATTATTCATGCACGATCGTTAGTGTTCATTAAGTTGTCTCCGGCAGTGCTTGCTTTCATGTTTGATTCTGTTGAAGGGGCGAGGAGATGATCGTCCTGATGTGTAGCGTATATAGGAGTGCATCCATGAAAAGGATATGAATCTTACTCAATGCTCATCCTATCTGCCCGTTGATCTGATGATGGTGTTCTTTTGTTGCCGCCTAGCTAGCTTGTTGCATCCTGGCACTGGATCGTCGTACCAAATAATTGAGTGCATGGTTGGCAATCATTAGCCTTTAGGTTTTTTTTCCAAAGTTATCGAGGCATTCTTGTCCTGAACTTTGTTGACAGAGTTTGCTGTTAGCATTGGACAACCAGGCAAGCAATCATGCTTACCTATTGCTTGCCTATCTTTCATCAACTCTTGACTCTTGCGTGAGGATGTGCTTGGTCAGGTCCAAACGAAAAGTTGAAACACTGTAGATAGCACTAAAGATAGCTCATATAATACTACAGACAAGTGCTATCGGCTGTACAATGGTATAGACAACTACTATCTATAGCAACTCTCCGTATCACCTATAGACAACCTAAAGATAGCTCATACAATGGTACAGACTGTTGCTGTTTTTTTTAGTTGTCTTTATATAACACACAATCTTTTAATGCTTTTCTTGTTTCTTGTGCTATAGTCGACTACAGGATTGTAGACATCATCTTTCTCTTTCATCCACGTTAGCAAAAATCCAACGTGGCAATGACTATAGACAGTTGACATAAATCCATTGTACATGCTCTTAGTTAGCCTTAGCTTTGATTTGGCCATATAGCTACCAGCTGGTATTTGTTTTGTTTGACCTGCAGCTGCCATAATCGTGACTTTGAAAGGTGATCTATCGGCTGGCCCATTTGGATGCTTTTGTGTGACGTCCCGTGTCATTACCCCGGAGGGTAATCACACTTAAGCATACGAATTACTATTCGTCTGCCCGGTAGGACACCACTTCGACGAATAGTAAGCCTTACCAGAGTCAACGCAGCAGAATAATAAGATAGAAACTGTACTTTTTATTCCAGTTAACCACGCATGGCTATGGTTCTTACAAATAGTAATTTACAACTGCAAAAATAGGACCAAGTCCCTTTGCTTGCCTTTCCTTGCTCCATCAATCTTCCACTCGTCCCATTTGTTGAAAAAGTTGCCCATCTCACCCTGGTCCTCGTAGTCAACGCCCTCGCCTCCTACGACCTCTTTGGTACTGCGTGTCCTTCGTCCCACTCGGGATAATTCCAGGCCGAGCTAGTATCTACAAAGGATAATACTAGCAATGTTAAGTACAAATGTACTCAACAAGCCTTAATAGCAAAAGATGCATTGAATGACTTTTCATTGTTCATTATCACATTTTCTATATCATCTCTTTTCTGAAAATAACAACTCGTTAAAATATTAAGTGACAGATTTTAATACTGAAAACACTACTTATCACTCGGAGAGAAGATGGACCGCCTAGTGGTTCTCGTAGACTTCAATCCAGAAGATTGGCATGAATTCATGATTTTATTTAGCATTGTGCAGGCTTTGTACCACTTTACCCATAGCTACTCTGAACTCTTGTAGCATCCCAATTTTCTGGGTTTTTTTTTAAAATTCAACATAAAAATAACCCTTTGATTTTTCTTGAATTATGAAAGCTTAATTTGAATTTTTCATAAATAAAAACAATTTAATGTGAGTAAATCAAACTTCAATTAAATAAAAATCGTCTTATTTGATTTTCTGGTTTTATCTTGGAATTCCTTTTTTCCAAGGCCCTGTTGTTTTTTCGGGGAGTTCTTTTTATTTCTTTTTAGCTTGCCCGTTTTGTAGAGTCTTTTTAAAGCTTTAGAAATAAAACAAATCATTTGATTTCATTGAATAAATGTAAAGCTTAAATTGAAATTCCAAAGTGAAAAACATTTAATGATTAAATCAAATTTTAATTAAATTCTAAAATGAGTTTATTGGATTTTTTGGGTTTCTTGGATTTTATTCAAGTCAGTGTTATTTCTTACAACTCGGTCCGCTTTAATTCTTTTTTGTCTTCCCAAAAAATATTTTATTTGTTGTAAGATTTAATTTAAATTGGTGGTCTATTTTGAAGCTTTGAAAATAAAAATAATCGTTTGGACTTTATCGGTTTAATTTAAAGCTTTAATTGAATTTCTGAAGGGAAAATATTTTAATTGGTTAAAATATACTTCAAAAAAATGCAAAACTATTTTATTTGATCTATTCAAGTTCCGAAGTATTTTATAAAATTTTCTTGAATTTCCTGAATTTCCGGATTTCTTTTGTTTTCTCCTTTCTTTTTTCTCTCCTCCTTCTTTCTTTCCTCACATGCGCTAGTTGTTCTTCTTCCTAGGGGCTCTTTCTTCCCGTTGGAAGCTGCCACCTTAGGCGTCCAAGCCACCGGCTCCCCTGCCACCTCCACTCCTCCCCCAAGCCGTGTCGGCCATGCCCTAGCCTTCCTGTTCCCAACCTACCCCGCCATTCCATGCCCATCCCCTACACCATGCCCTACGTGCTGCCATCCCCATGCCGCTGCTGCTTGCCCCGGCCATGTCGCCCTCACCTCTGCCACCCCCATCCCTTGCCCACGACCTGGCGCTGCACGATTGCACCATCCTATCTCCCTCCCCATGCCGCCACGCCCATCACTCACCCCCATGTCAGGTCGCGCCGCCACCAGTTCAGCGGCCTCCCCCCCTTGCTTGCCTCCTTAAAACCGGCTCCTCACATGCAAAAGACCCTCTTGCTCCCCCTTCCTCCCCATTTTCATCCTCTCCTCCCCACTGCCGAGCTTCCTCCTCCAGCTCTTGCCCTTGTCGAGCTTTCCCCGTGCTGTCTCTCCTCCCTTCCTCTCCTATGAAACTGTCGAGACCCCGGATATGCAACTCCGAGACCCTTTGTGTATTCTGAACTAGTCCCAGAACAATAGCTAGCTCACACAGTTTTAACATTGATATAATCATATCCATACAACAAATTATAGATGAAGCAGACAAATTGATATTATTAAATAGCAAAGGACCTTATGGTCGAGTCTTACAAAGGTTGCCACGCGAGGCTTAACAACAAAAGGTTACTTGCAGCGGAGAACAAAACATCTTGTGGAAGCCATCTGACATGCCCACTAGCAATCGAGTGGAGGACGCAACCTAGTTCGCATAATCTTCCAAGTGCTCTTCTTCATAGAACTCTGAGTTCCCTGATTCTTCTTCGGCGACTGATCAACAAATAGTGTAAAGCCGTGAGTACTTTAAAGTACTCAGCAGGTCGTAGGGAAATGTATGCAAATAATATTCATGCAAGGCTTGACAATGATTGCTTTATGGCTATTTTGCAGAAAGTGGTATTGACACTAAATACAATAATTAGATTGAAAAACATAATTTAAAAGATTAATACATAAGTAATCAAGTTTCTTTCGCAATAACTAGTGAATACCTTGTTCACTTCCCGACCATCAACCAGATCCAACTACCCGATCCATCTGAACCATTCCCATATTTTTTTAAAGAAAATCTACCCCTCGTGTGAAATTACCAGACATTGTCCATAACCGGGGACACAGCTATTCGAATAGTTTTACACTCTGCAGGGGTTGTACAGCTTTACCAACAAGACACGACTTCTCTAGTTTGTTGGGCATCCGTCGATACCCCCCGCTCACTACCTTAGGTAAGCAGTCTAGAGCACGTGACAAGGCCTTTACAAAGTTCTATTTTGACTCGGTTCTGCTCGCTAAGCATTCGCCGTTCCAGCCCCCTCTTGTGCCATAATCAGCCAAAACAGAACCGACTCAGATCATTGCTAATTAGTTGGCCCAGTCCACCCCATAAATGAACTTGTGGTTGCACGGTATGGCCCAGATCAATGGCACATAAAGTTAAGTCCTTAGTGTCTACTCAGGCAAGGCAACCACATCCAAAAAATCATCCTATTTACTGCACGATCACTCGCCCGAGTATAAATCATTTTCGGTTCATCGCGGCCAAATGGCTACCCTAGCCATGGCACAACATCTTTTAATAATAGTGGCCACTCCACAATTCCATAATTCATTAAGTCATGTTTATACATAAGAGCATGTGATCATGGATTCCATCGTATAGCTAGAGCAAGGCTAAGCATAAGCGATACCCAAGTTGGTACTACAATAATGTCCAACTAATAATTATCCATCCTAGGGTGTCCAAGGATTTATGTCATTCAAGGGTACATGTCGATAGCAATTATCAAAGGGGGTATAATGACAATTAGGTATTTAACTATTCCTGAAACCATTTGTATACAACTAGCCATGCATGTTTGTATCAAACAATATGCTTTTATAAATTGGGTTCAAAATTATCAAAGCTCTACGACTTGCCTTCGTTGAAGAGTTGAGATGCTTCGGTCGTCGGGTCCACGAATTCTTCCAAAACGCCGGAATCTATACGTGCGAACAAATCTAAATAAATAAAACAACTACAAATAAATTCCAAATTATTATCAAATAAATACTAACAGAAATATAATGAATTTAGATGAATTTATAAATTTTAATCACTCAAATCGGAGTTCAAATGAAGAAGATATGGCATTCAGAAATCGAAAATCACATAAAATCAAGAAAAAGGGATTTTCCTAATTTTTCTGAATTATTTTTGTAAAGGAAATTGGGTTTATTGCATCAGCATGACGTCAGCAACCGGATTTTAATTTCGGTTGAATTATTTTTCAACGGAAAAAGACGGAAAAAGCCACGTCGGTGGTGACGGGGCTACCACGTCGGACCTGCGGCAAGCTTCGGCCGATGGCTCACCGGCGAATCAGTGGCGGCGGCCAATGACGAGGGCACCAATGCTAGAGGGCTCACGATGATTCTCGTGCTACGGATCTCGATGACGCGACGACGACGGGGGTCGCTTGTCGGCGGAGGAAGAAACAATGCATGCATGCAGATGCTCTAGGAGGCTCCAGAGGGCTGGGAGGCCTGCACCAGGAGGCTCGTGCTCCTGTGATGCCGGAGGTGGGGTTGTTGGCGGCGGAGGAGGCGTGGCGGCGTCCAAAGGCAGCCGGCGGCGAGGAGCTTCAATCGCGCCGAGGAGAAGGAGAGAGAGGGAAACAGGAGGAGGTCATGGGCTCATGGGGCTCGCCTTAAATAGGCTCGAAGATGGCCAGAGGGCGAGATGGGCAGCAGCGGGTTTCACAGAGCTCCGGACGGCGGTGCGACAGTCGAGAGGCATGGGGAGGCGACAGGTTGTGGGCGAAGGGGTGGGTGGCGGCGGGCGCGAGGTCGTCTCGCAAGATTGAATACGTCTGACGAGAGCGAGTGCAGTAGGCGCAAAACACTGGCGTGGCGTTGACGCTACGCTACCAAGGGTGTGCTCCACTGGCAGAGGAGGACGAAGGGGGCGATTATTGATAGGGCGGCCCCACCTGTTAGCGAGCGAGCGAGGGAGCGGCTGGCGTGGTGGTGACGGGCCGCAGAGCTGGGCCGTGTGGGTGAACAGGGGTGGGCCGAGAGGGAGGTTTGGCCCAAGAGCCGAAGGGGATTTAAAAAAACATTTCCAAATAAAATAAAATACCAGAAAAGAAAAAGGTTTTTAGAATTTAGTTATTAAAGTCTAACAATTCTAGGAAAATGCACAAAAATCCCTTGAATTATTTAGAGCTTAATAAAAATACTTTTAACTACCTTTAGCTTTTAATTTTTGCAAACAAAATATATTTTAACTTAGGGACAAAATAAAGCCTCTTTTTAAAATCCAGAAAATCCAAGAAAACACTTAAAATAATAACTTTGACTTTAAATTCAAATAAAAGCCAAAAAACTCAAACAAACCAACTTTAAATTAATTGAAGTTTGTTTTATTCAGTTTAAATTGCTTTTGAATCCTAAATTTAATTTTAAGCTTTAGTAATTTAATAAAACCAAATGGTTATTTTTAAATTTTGAAAATTTCCAAAAACTCTGGAAATTTGGGATGTTACAAACCTATACCCCTTAAAGGGAATCTCAACCCCGAGATTCGGGCTGACTAAAGATTAGGTTCAGGATCTCGGACTTTGCTCACTGGATCGAACTTAGTTTCCCTTTTGAGTGAGACAGAACCGAAACCGAAACGGAAACTGAACTGACTCGATCTCACCTGAAATGAAGTTCTAAACTGGTTGGGCTGGCCCGGTGGTGACATGATTCACTTGTCCTCTTGTAGAAAGAAGTAGAGTCCAGATGGCTTGGCTTGGATTCTGAGATGCTCCACGTCTTGCTCCTAGCATGGGGGTCCTGATCGGAGTAGCTCCCAAGTTGAATGGAATTGGCGTCAGGGCTTGCTTTCGTGGGGAATGTCGTGGGCAATTGTTGGCGCAGTGACTCATTTGATGACAGTTGAAATATGTAATTCCTGCAGCATGATTGTTGTTTCTTGACGGTTGGTTGGTGTTGTTGTCGAATGTGTGAATTCCTGGAGTAGCTGGACGAGATGCTATTGCAGGGGTCCTAAATGCAACTGGTGGGGTGAAATGGGCAGGGTGCTGCACTTTCATTCTAGCTCTTTGCAGGTGACCTTGATGAGCACCATGCTGCATCATCTTCCTCTTACGGGATTCTTCAAGCTTATGACGGGAATCTTCTATGAGCATGGCCTATAGGACGCAACCATAGTTAGCATGGTCGTTTTAGTCAAAGGTTTCAAATTCTATTTTATAAACCAAACCAACCAATTGATGAATAGTTATTCTTCTCTCGTCTTATTCTATTATGTTCTCATTTTATTCTAATTTCTTCTCATCTCATTCTTATGTTCTTACATCTTACCTTTTTTTTCAAAACTTTGTTTTCAAATTTAAAGTGACTCTCTCACCTTAGTAATCTCTACAGGATCGATTCCTCGACGATCAAAGCGCTGGATGACCTAGAAGTTCAAAGACCTGCCGTTTGTATCAAGTCGACCGTCCATATCAGTTAGATTAATAGTGTTTCCAAAAAGTTGTCCTTCTCAGTTTTATAATCGTTTAGTCCGCATGATAGGATCTTCTTGCTTGAGTATTGCATGTTATTGCTTCTTAATAGCTTTCCGGCTATTTGTTCTTTGGATTTAACCGATTTTCCCAGTTAGGATGCTTCTGTCTTTCTCCCTTGTTCTCTCTCGTCTATTATGCTTTTCCCTCTCACCTATCGTGCTTTCTCCCTCTCATCTATGAAACCTGTGAATAATTGTTGCAAAGGGGTTCGAACACGCAAGTCACTTGGAAGCTACTCTTGTTGGGATCAACCAGTGTGTTTGGATACCAAGCTAGGTAGCTTTGGATAATCATTGATAAGACTGATTTTGGGAATTAAAAATTTTAAGATTTGCCCACGTTATAAGAAGTTCTTGTGAATACTAGAATACGATGATGGATATGCCTTGATTATGAATGGTTTAAAGAAAATGAGATTGGATTATATAGATTATGGAGAAAGAAAATGATCGTAAAGGAAAATTTTGATTGATCATGAAAGATATAGGAATCTGAAGTAATGATTTGATTATTAGGAGAAATTGGATTTTCATCGAATCTTGAGTTGATTATAATGTCAGTTGGAAAATTAGAATCGAGAAATGTGTGTAGTAAAGGCAGAGAGTAGAATACGAAGAGAATTGGGTTATCATATCGATTCCTAATAATAATTTTGGAAGAGTTGGTTGAATCTTCGTTGGATTATAGAAATAAATTATTGTTGATATTGGATTATTGGAGATTGGGTTATAGAAATATATCATGGATGAATTATGGAAATACGTCTTGATTGGATTTTAGAAATATATCTTTGATGGATTAAAGCAATATATCTTTGGTGGATCATAGGAATAAATTTTTGGTGGATCATCGAAATAAATCTTGTCGGATTATAGAAATTGTTGGATGTTAGATATAGAAATATATTACGGTTGGATTTTCATTAAAGAATTACACGATTGTTGAAGATTGGATTATAGGATTACAAATTCATGATGTTGATTTTGGTGGAGTAGGTTGAATCAAGAAGTATGGAATTAGTTAGGTATGTTGGTCATATTGGATTCAATCGGATATGACTGAATAGAGAAGTTAGGATTTAAAAGAAATTTTGATTGTATTATAGAGATATGTCTTGATCGGATTATTGAATTGTATAATTATTGGATATTTGATTATACAAACATATGATTGTTGGATATTGGAATATATGATTGGGGGATATCTTACTGATATTGGAGTTGGTCCAAATAATTGTTGGATTGATGAATATCTTACCGATATTGGAGTTGGACTAAATAATTGTTGAATAAATGGTGATAAAATAATTTGGTGGATTAAATTTGAATTTATTTGATCTCGTAATTGACAATTCTTAGACATTGAATCTCTCACACCTTGTCGTCCTAGATAAAACTCTGGTTAATACAATAGTATTAACATAATGCTTTTGTTTAAAAGACTTTATGCTCAGACAAAGCTTAGACAAAAAATATTGAATTTGGGGAATTTAGCCAAAAGTTCAACTATGATTTAAAATGATACTATGGTATTGTCTTTACCATAGAAGTTTGTAAAATAGTTTGACTTGTTAAATAAAATAAAGATTGGTTTGGCCTTGGGCAAAATGGATGTTTGGATGGGTGCATGTTCATGCATGGGATTGATTCATTTCTATGATCGAGGCCCAGGGTTCTTTTGGAAAGTCGCCTAAGTCAGTTAAGGACCGGTCTTCGAACCGCATCTTGCTAAACCCTTTCGTACTACCACATGTCTCGAATGGGAGGGACCTGGCTAACTAATTTGCAACATTTCACTGTGGTCGTGCCATCCGGTTGTGTGGGTGTCTTTTATGACCTACTCTTATGTATTCCCACCTAGTGCAAGAGAGGGCCTGAACCCGGTGAGTTTCTATCCAAAGAGGGCAAAACCTTAGCGAGGTGGGACTGCGGTGGGATGACGCATTGTAAAGGCCTTGTCACGTATTTTAGACTACTTACCTAAAGTAGTGAGCGGTGGTGTCGATGGATGCCAAACAAACTAGAGAAGTCATGCCATGTGGGTAAAGCTGTATACCTCTGTAGAGTGAAACTATTCGAATAGCTGTGTCCACAGTCATGGACATGCTAACAAAGCCACTCCAAGTTAGATTTTGGTTTTGATTTCAAAAGGCTTTATCAAATGGTTTTGGATTTCTATCCAAATGGGAATTGGGCAGGTAGCCTTGTGATAGGAGGGTATCCTTCACCACTCGTTGATGAATGTTATCTGACTATAAAACTTGAGAATTCAGAAAATGAATTCTAGTTATATAATAACTGCTTTGGAACTTAATACAAGTATTTGGAAAGAAATACTGCTTTATGCAAAATCAACTCTATAAGTCTTCCTTTGTTATATCTCTGCATGCATTATAACACTGTTATTGGGTGTAACTTGCGGAGTACATTCATTTGTACTCACTCTTGCTTAATAAAATGTTGTTCAGAGGAGAAGAACTTTGCAATTGCTGAAGATCTTGACGACTAGGCCGCTACCTCAGGCGATTGCTTGTGACAGATTAGCTGGGCTCTACTACACCTTATTTGTTTTCCGCTGTGTTCTTATTTGTGGGCTTGTAAGCCTTTCTGGTAATCAACTCTGTTATTTATTAATAAAGTTTTGTGATTATGGTTGTGGTACCATGTTTATTTACTGTGTGAGCTAGCTACTGATCATGGGACTAGTTCAGAAATGCACAGAAGATTTGAGGTGTTAATCCCGGGTCCTTACACGGGATGGCTCGGTTGGTTCCCTTTTCTTGCCTCTATGCAGCCAGGCTTGGCCTTATCGCTTTCCTGTGCTCTCCTGTGTCCAGGGAGGGTTGGAGATGGATATTTGCAGGGTGTGCTGGCTGGACAGCAATGGTGTTGGTGTTTGAGATATCCTGTGATGTTTCGACTGAGGGTATGGCTTATGGAGAGATGTATCATGGGATGTTATTATGGTTGTGGTAATTTGGGAAAAGTGGGTGTTGGGTTCTGATAATGCCGGATGATGAAAACTACAGAAGTGCTAGGGCACTGATTAACTCTAGTTGATCTGGGTATCTTGACGATCAAGGAGCCGACTAGCTTGAGTTGATCTGGGAATTCAACGGAGCTTCGGGGAATTCTAACGGCCACCTTCTTTATTCTTATTCTATTCTAATGCGTTTGGTTTTCTACTTGTGTGTTGGTCGATGACGAGCAATGAAACGGTGGTTCAGGTTTTCAGATTGGCCGAAGAATGGGTTCGACGGCTGGCAATAGATGGACAAGGAAAGCTTCGGCGAAATGCATGCAAGATTTCCATTTTATGCTTTTGTACTTTCCTCAGAATTGTAATTTATATATTATGATCTGGTGTAATTAAATGTTGTAATTTATACTTTCATCTATTGTAAATAAATCCTGTAATAAGTGTCGAGTTTGTAATATTTCTTTGGCTTTGCAAGTGATTCTTGTAATAAATTATGAGTTGTATTCTTTACTTTTGCTTGTAAAGAATTATGGTTGTGAATAATTCAGAGATTGTAATAATATTGTTTGTCCGCTTACGATGAAATCTTGTGATTGACTCTGATTTAAATGGATGTTTTATTCTTTCGGCAACTATTTATATTGTACAATGTTGTTGACGAGTTATGGATAACACTATCTTATATGAAATCGTTTGGCTATGTGATTAGTATTAATATGAAGTTATACTTTGTTCGTGCTTAGCAAATTTTAATTTACTGTTAATTATCGATTAGTGTTGTTTAAATTGATTTTAATTTTCTGGGTTCTCGCGTCCTGTGATTCTTGTCCTGACATATAAGATTGTCACCACTTCGTGCCTGCGTGTAAAACGATCGACGAGTAGAAACAGAATCAGTTGTAAGCGTATATAATTCTTCGTATGAAATTCCCACGTTCTAAACGGTCCTTGGGCGCGGAAGACTTATCACGATTTCCCCGTGTTTTTCATGTGGAAATGCAACATGTCTTGACGGAGAAGAAGAGATGAGACACACTCGTGCTATTGTCTTGTGCCATCAGGCCCGCCTTCATGCATAAGCTCACGTAATGCGAAGCATTGCTTGACATAATACGTTTTCCAATCGTAAAAATGTCAAAGTGGATTGTCACACTTTACGCTTCCAGGCTTTGGCCTCGTCATCTCCTGCTCCGCTTCCAGAAGAACCCCACGACGTCTCGACTCGCACCAACCTTGAATCTCTCGAAGCAGCAGCAGCCGTAGTCACACCTCACAAAGCGATCCCACTGTTCGACTCTGGCTGCTGCATCGACCGCGCAGCTTCCTCGCCGTCGCCGCCGATATGGAGATGGAGGCGGCGGCCTCCGACGAAACCCTAGCCGCCGTCTTCGCCCAGCTCAAGCCCCACACCATCGTCCTCCTCGACCTCCTCCGCTGCCGCAGCCCCGCCTCCAACTCCACTGCTTCCTCCTCCCTCCGCGCCATGGCCGCCTTCCTCCGCTCCTCCCCTGCCCCAGCCTTGCAGCTCTGCTTCGAGTACCCACTCCTCTCTCCCTTCTCCCTTCCTTCCGTTTGGTTGGTGGTCTAATGTAGGGCTTGTTTGTGCTTTTCTAGTTATACGGCGTTTCCATTGCTCCTGCTCCTGGATGCCGCAGTGCAGTGCAGGAAGGAAGCCAAGGCACCAGGACAGGGTGTTGGAGGGCTTCACATCACTGACGCCATTGCCGAAGGTGGGCTCGCCTGCCTCGAGGTGCTCCTCACCAAGTGCCGCCTCAGCTCGGTTAATCAGGTGCTTAATTCTGCTCTGCTATTGTCTGATGATTCTGCAGTGTACTCTTCTGGGATCCCTAACTAGAACCTGCTAATTAGCTGCTTCACTAAAAACTTGTCAATCGCTTAGCACACTACTCAATTTGATTGACAATTGATTTCCGGACAACTAAGGGCGATATGGAACAGTGTCCTGAATGCTTTAGTTCATGATAGGCAGAAAATGTGGATTGAACCTAACTGATGTACCAAGGGCTACCAAACTTTTCCTGTAAACGGTTGCCCCTCAATTTCAAAAGAAGGGGACTGGGGCATTGTGGTTAGATGTCCTATTGATATAAACAGAACATGTGGATTGTGTTCCTTTTCTTGGTTGAATCCACCAAGTTATTTACATCTGCAATATTAGTATATTTTGTTTGCTTTACCAGATGGTTGCACTACTGAAAAAGTTAACTTCCGGGGCAATGCTTTCACCTTCCGAAGCTTCAGAGGAATTCCGCTGTGGAATCATAAGATGCTTCAGAGCCATGGTTATGCAGTTACAGCCATGCTCGGATCAATCTTGTTCGTGCAAGCAAGCAACTGCATTTCCTACCATCCCAACCATTACAAGTTCGGAAGTTGGCAGTGTGGTTCGCCCAAAGGACTCTGCGCAACCAGAGGAGTGCTTGCTTGCATTCCTCCGGTCCCAAAATGCTTCAGCTGCCGTGGGACACTGGCTTTCACTTCTTCTCCAGGTATAGCATCCGTTCCTTAATTTATGTATGTATGCTTTTCTTTTCTGGGTGGCTAAGCTTTTTTTATAGAATACCTTTGCCATCCAGTGATTCTTTTATTTGTTTACACATGTGTTCTTTTATATGTAATCATGGTTTAGTGGGGTGGAGCTCTAATTTTGGTTTGTTTTCTTATGGAAGTCGTCAGAACTTGAGGCATCGAGAGGTCACCATGGCAGTGCAGATGTTAGAAAGGAATCATTGCTTGCAGTGCGCGTCCTTATTGACAAGGTGAGAAGTTCTGTACATGCACCACATTGGTGATTCACTAGTTGAGACACCAGAAATGCTTAAGCATATTATTGATTAGCTATCTACCTTGCTAGTATTTTCCCCCAAAAATCCCTGCCACAAAAACAAGAAGGCATGAATAGATGAAGGTACAAAAACCAACGCAGTGCTATACTGTTAGCTGTGGCATTGGCATAATAATCAGGGTAGTGATCTTTACTCATTCTGAAACCAAAATGAATGATTTGTTGAAGAGACGTTAGATATAGCTACTTTCAGAGATGATATAAATACTCAGTTTCCTCCGATTGCATTAGTAAGAATCAGCCTCACTTTTGTGCTTGGCACATCTTATATCTTTCTTGTGGGCATGATTCCTCTTTGCATAAAAGCACGGTTCGATAGTTTTTTATTTTTTGTGGGCGTGGCTCCTCCTGCTGAGACTATTATTTTCCCATTATGCGCATAATTCAGTAAACTTAATTTTTCTTGTTTAGGTAGGTTCTGCTGATGCTCTTGCCTTTTTCCTTCCTGGAATCGTCAGCCGTCTTGGAAAGGTTCTCTACACATCTAAGGCTATGATTAGTGGTGCTGCTGGGAGTGCTTTGAGCATTGAGCAAGCCGTTCTTGGATTGACTGAGGCTTTGATGATAGTCCTAAATGACAAGGAAAATTTCAGCGCACTTGATATGCCTAGTGACGAGAATTCTACTGAGTGTTCTGGTGGCAGTGGTTCGAGTGAATATGTATTGCAGATGCTTCGCCAATTGCCAGCCAAAAAGTTATCTGAACAGATAGGCAATGAGGAGACTACAGAAGACTCTATCTCTGACGTCAAGAATATCTCTTCTGATAGAAGAGCACTGCATGTAAAACGAACAAAAAAATGGCTTGAGGAAACAGCTAGTAATGTTGATAAATTGCTTTCCGCCACATTTCCACACGTATGTCGATGTTCACTTTTTTCCCTTTTGTTATTTTTTAGTTAGGATATCATTCTTCTGAGCCATCTTAAGATTGTATCATTTTTGCAGCTTTCTATTCATTCATCGGAGAAAGTGAGGAGGTCGGTGGTTAATGGTGTTAGAGGGCTTTTGTCTAGTTGCAGCTATACATTAAGAAGAAGCAAGATGTTACTTGTGGTAAGTTAGTAAATTGTAATGTTTGTCACTTGTGAAAGAGCATAAAACTAAATATCGTATATATAGTTATGCTCACATATTCTACAATTGTGTCATCAATCTGCAGCATGTCCTATCTTTTGAAATTCATTCACCATGATCTTTGGCTCAGCTAGCATTCTCCTCATCCTTTACTCGAAGCTGTATTTATTTTTAACTTAACAAAGATAATTGCAGGAATGCTTATGTGTTCTGGCATGTGATGATGCAGCATCTGTGTCAGAGGCTGCGCAAGATTCTCTTGATTATCTTTTCATGCAGGGTCAGAGTTTTCTAACAGAGAATGAGGTTTCTTATATTTTTACCAGGTTCGTGTTATTTTATTTTCTAGAAACAACAGAGTTGATGGTGGAGCAAAGTTCTCAACTTTTTTACATGTAAAACAGGCTACTTGAAAAGTTACCGCAAGTGGTACTTGGAAGTGAGGAGACCACTGCGCTTTCACATGCTAGGAGACTGTTGGCTCTAACTTTTTATGCAGGCCCTCAGTTTCTGATAAATCACCTTCATCGTTCTCCTGTATGTTCTTTACATTCCTTTGGTTGGATCAATGACTCTTCTAGTTCTTTGCAGTCCTTTCATAGGATCAATGACTCTTTGATTGATTCTCAACTTGATTCCACTGGCAGGTTGTTGCTGCTCGTTTCTTTGATTGTTTGGGTTTATGCATTAGTCATAGTTCACAATTTTCTGGTTCCATGGACAAGCTAATTGTATCAAAGCCACTGTCTGTTGGATATCTGTATTCAGTTGCCGAGTTAAAGAGTGGTGCCTATCCTAAAGATATAACTCATAGTTTTCAGCATGCTCCATTTGCATCCACAACCTCCAAAATATCTGTTATCCAAGATAATGGCCTGCCAAATGGAACACACGGTACAGTTGAATACGAGCTGCCCCATGTACCTCCATGGTTTGTTCATGCGACTAGTCAGAAATTTTACATTGCTATTGCTGGAATGGTTAGGCTTGTTGGTCTATCAACAGTTTCAGGTACTTTTTCAACTACTTTAAATGCTTGCTAAACTTATGGTTTAGGGGCTGTTCTGCTTGTTCCATTTCATGAGTGTTATAATTTATCACACTGGAATCTTGACTTGTTTGGTTGCTTGTCATGATACTAGGGGAAGAAACCAGTGCGTCCTTATCTGTTTTCGTTGATATTCTACTCGATCAATTCAGGAGATTGAGCACTGAGCTGCGCAGTAAAGATATTCACAAATATGGTATGCAGAGGTGGTACATGAAAAATGATGCCGGACAAACACTACGCCAGGCAAGCTCTGCTGTTTGCATACTTAATGAGCTCATGTATGGTCTGTCAGATCAATCCCTCGGTATATGTTTACAACTATTCAACAAGAGTTCAGCACAAGTGATAGGGGTACCTGGTCAAAATGATCAATTAACTGTTTGTGGTCAACATAGTGGAGTTACTAATAGCAGAAAATTTTGGAAGATAAGTGAGCAAATGGGCACTAAAGGCCACATTATTCATAGCATTGGCAGTATTCTGCATGAGTATATGTCTCCAGAAGTATGGGATCTTCCAACAGAGCAGGACTCTGAGCTACTCCTAACAGAATTGAATCTTCCATTGCACTTCTTCCGCGATACCACTGCACTGCATCAAGTAATTATGCATCGTTGCAATTCGTCAATCTGTTTTGTTTAAGTTCTTTTTTGCTTGTTCTGTTTTGAATTATATTTTGTCTGCTCAAGTTCAAGTTTTGGTCTTCTGTATCAGGTAATGATTGAAGGAATTGGAGTCTTTGGTGTCGTTCTTGGTCAAGATTTTGCACGTAGTGGGTTTATGCACTCTTCACTTTATCTTCTGCTTCAAAAACTTATAAGCTCAAGTGTTCAGATAAGAATTGCGTCAGATGCTGTCTTAAGAGCGCTTGCTGCTGGTGGTGGTTATTGTTCGGTAATTGATTGCCTTATCTCATGCAGGAATTCTTTTGTCATCTTTGGACTTTTCATTAACGTTTTTTCTACCTCCCTGTACAGGTCGCCCAATTTGTTGTCGCAAATGCAGATTACGTTGTTGACTCTCTTTGCAGACAGCTGCGTCACTTGGACCTCAACCCCCATGTCCCTAATATTCTTGCTTCCATGCTGTGTTATATCGGTGCTTCTCGTGACATTTTGCCATTCTTGGAAGAACCGGTATGATTAGGGTGGCTATGAATCTCAGAAGCAAAAAATTCCATTTCTTCAATTATTTGCCTTTTTTTTAATCGGGAAGTGCTTTTCTATATTCTCTCAGTAATAAAATTGCCCCGTAAAACATTGGTAGTTGCAAATTTGTCAAATCAATTGCCACTTAATTGCTTTGGAAGTTACACTTCTCTTTTTGGGACCACTTCCCTGTTTTTCGTAAACGCTAGGTGGATATGATGGTCTATGGCCTATGGGGAAGCAAGGGACAAAGGTTGTCCTTTTATCAGAACAAAATGTGATGTTTATGTATTTGAAGCAAGTTTCATTTGTGTAATTTTCATTGTAATACATGTGAATTCTTACAGATGCGGGCAGTTTCTTCAGAGCTTGAGGTTCTTGGTAGGCATGATCACCCACATCTAACTGTTCCATTTCTGAAGGTATTATGATATACAAAGTTTTGATAACATGTGGTGTCTGTTTTGATTGTTCTACTAAAAGGGGATTAGGATTTTGAGCTTATGTGTGTTGTTGGCTGGGGTTTCAAAATTTATTTACTTGTCTGACCATTTTAACTCCCGCAATGAGATTGCCAAGTTTTCATACCTTTTCACATTCGGGATGATGTTTTGAATTTTTATTGATTTTTTCTACGGATTGTGCTATTCTTATTGTTGAATCCGCAAATTAGAGTGTGGCAATACATTAATACAGTGGCAGTTGCAATTGGCCTACTATCTACATATGTACTTAGGTGGTGACGGTGGCCAAGTGGTGAAACAAATAGTGGAGCAAAGTGACTCATTAGTGCTATTTTCTCTGTATTAGCATCCAAGTGGTGAAATTAATAGTGGAACAAAATATCTCATTAGGGTTGTTTTTTCTCTTAATTAAATAGATATTTGTGAAGTCTACATTTTTTTTTAAAAAAAAAAATCTCCATACAAGTTAAGGTGCAAATGTTTATTTGTCTCTGATTATCTGGTATTATTGATGTACTCATTGGCGTATACAGAATTCCAGCACCACACATGTACTTGTTTTTCATATCTGTTTTTTGTATGTTTCACTGAGCAAGTTCTTTTCTTTCTTTTTGGGTATCTGTAGGCGGTTTCTGAGATTGCCAAGGCATCTAGACATGAATCTATTAGTTTGCCAGATGAGGTGCAGCCATTTTATGTGAAGGTCAGATCTGAAGGTCAAGCAGTCCAAAATGTGATAGAGAAGAGAGCAGAAACCAGTGCAATGTCTGGTAATAGCTTGACATGATTCAATTCTGTTTGTCAACATCTTCTACAGCTGCTAGTTTGGGTTGCAGTTCATCATAGTAATGAAATAATGGAAGTAGTATCAAAGCATGCAAAATAATTTTTGTTTCAACTATACCATCATGGGAATTTGCTGCTTATATCCTTTAATGAATTTTGTTTGCTAAGTTGCTAACACTGCATCTTGTTAAGGATAGTAGTGTAATGTGTGGTAGAAGTGTAAGTCATGTAAATGTTAGGGGTAGTTATGTAATTGTCTAGGGTTTCTTGTACACTATATATAGCCCCTTGGGCTCTTGCAATAGAATCAACAATTCAGCCTCTATTCATCTCTTCTTCCCCAAATTCTAACATGGTATCAGAGCCTAGATCCATAGCCCAGCTTCCATCCTCTTCCACTGCTGCAGCCCTCGGGGGAGAAATCTCCACTCCCGGGGGCAGCATCAATCTCGTTTTTATCTTAAGTAATTTTTTAATATCAAGTAGCGGCAGTAGCAACTCCCAGTAGCAGCATCTTCATTCGGTTCGGCAGAGCCCGACTACTCGCTGCACAAGTAGCATCTTCACTTGTTCATTGGTCGTCCTCTACCCTAGTCATCTTCAGTAGCCTTCTTCTCCAGCAATAGGCGTCCCCGAGCTCAATTCCTTACTAGATTTGGTCACTCCCGGTCGAATCAACTCGTGCCCGTCGATCCCCATCGCCGCCATCCTTGGATGCCGTCGGCTCGGCCTCATCCTCGTTGGATCTGGTTCGCACCGACGTCTTCTTCGTCGGGGAAGACGATCCCGAGCTCCTCCAACGGATCCTTCTGCTCTGGGGCGCCATCTTGCTTCCACCTCCCCAACTTCCTCCTCGCCGATCCACTCCAGATCTAGTGATTGGAGCTCGCCCACGTGTCCTCCTCGCGGATCCGACGCCTGGAGATCGCCCGCGCTTCTTCCTCGCCGATTCATCCTGGATCCGGCGATTGGAGCTCGCCCGAGCGCGTCCTCCTCGCTGATTCGACGCCTGGAGGTCGAGGATCTTCACCCTCATCACAGATCCAACACCGTCCTCTACTTCGATCCGTCCTCTTTAGTGTCACCGCCGCCTTGTCTCCACCACAGATCCAGTGGGAGACCAAGGATTCGGCGACCTCGACCTCCCTCCTCTGCTTGACGACGAGATCCAGCACGCTAGGACGCTGGCCTCCTCCGCTTCGTCGCCAACACCGACCACCTCTGCTCTGCTCTGCAACGGATTCAACATCCTCTGCGTCGCCACCAGCACGCCTCCTCTGCTCCGTCTACTCCGCGCCGCCTGTGGGTCCTCTACGACGTATCCGAAGGGGACGCCGTACTCGGTGACAGAGTCGGGGGCAAGCTCCGCCTCTGGGACCTCTCCACCGGCGTCACCACCCGCCACTTGTTGGCCACGACAAGGACGTCATCTCCGTCGAGAACCGCCGGATCATCTGGAATCTGGTCATCTTTGTCGCCAGCCTTTCCTCGTCTCTGTCGAGTGTCTTCGCCACCGTGATCTCACCAATGGCAGCGATCTCTTCACCGACGGGACTCCAGCAGTGACCTCAACCTGCCAAAATTGAGCTCCATTGTCGTTGCCGGCTGCTGCCTCATCACCACCGGTTCGGATTGAGCCTATGGTGATTGTCACCGCTGGCTCATCTTCACCAAAACCGGCGCCAGATCGCTGCCTCCTTCGTCATCTTCGTGCTCCACCACTGTCGCTGGTCACTGGCCATTGTCGACCTCTATTCATCTTGGTGGCGGCGGGAAGCAGAGAAGGGAGCAAGCAGCGGCACGACATAAGCAATAGCCGGTCCTCTCGTTCATTACTGGCCATCGTCACCTCTCTGTATCACTAGATAGCAACCGTTGTTGTTGGTCGTTTTTTGAGGGTGTATCTTGGTTACTCTTTTGGGCCGTGGAAGTAGGTTGTTGTGCGCTGTAAGCTGCCGCAAGTCGTTGCTTGTTGTTTGGAGATGTGTGAACACTGCTGCTGCTAGCTAAGTCTATTTTCCTTTGATTTCCATCGAGTCCATCCAAGTCCGTTGCATCTCTCTGAGTTCGTCGAAAAACGTGTGAACACTGCTGCTGCTAGCTAAGTCTATTTTCCTTTTATTTCCATCGAGTCCATCCAAGTCCGTTGCATCTCTCTGAGTTCGTCGAAGCTTTGCCAGTTCATCATATCCTTTGTCGATCAGCCGATTGCTTCTTCTTTTGGGGTTGCCGCGGTCTGTCCATTGGATCGAGTGCGGTCACCTCCATCATCGTTGTGGATGCGACTTTGCCCTCTTGGTTCTCTCTTGTAGCCATCTTGCTACACATCTTCGCATCATTGCGACTCTTGACCAATAGCCTTCTTTGTCGTTATCATCAATTGTCTCTTCGTCTTTGTTTTTGTCAGGCGCCAGATTCGACACCGTCATCTCACATCTTGGGTGAGCGGATCTGGTCTAGTCGTCTTTGCCTTCGTTGAGCGCCAGATTCGACACCGTCACCTCACTTCTTGGGTGGGCGGATCTGGTTCGTGTCCTCGTCTCTATCCCTCTATTGGCTTGATTTGACACATCTCTTTATTCCTGTCGGTTTCAACATCTCCAAATCAAGACATTCTTGTGTGAAGAGCCGAAAGAAAATTTTTGTTCAAGAGTTGCATGCTTCGGCGACATGTTCAAGCTCGATGCTATTGCATACGCATTGAGTTTGAGTGGGGGTGTTAAGGGTAGTAGTGTAATGTGTGGTAGAAGTGTAAGTCATGTAAGTGTTAGGGGTAATTATGTAATTGTCTAGGGTTTTTAGTCTAGGGTTTCTTGTGCACTATATATAGCCCCTTGGGCTCTTGCAATAGAATAAACATTTCAGCCCCTATTCATCTCCTATTCATCTCTTCTCTCCCAAATTCTAACACATCTAACCAAGAGAGTAAAGGCGATATGGCACCTTTTGACTTCGTCATTTGGTTTAGGCAGTTCTGCTTGCATTTATTTCTAGTATCCTTATCTTCCCACTTGTTTGATATTTTTTTCCTATTGCATATTTACCTTGGTCTAAGAATATAATTGCTTATTTTGCTTATGTGGATATCTAGAACATGACGGTAGTAAACTAACAGCGTGCTAGGCTTTCCCTGTGGCTCCAACCATATGCATGTTCGAATTACTTTTCTACACCATGGTGCCAATGTCTTTTTCTCCTGATTTCTCATCTCTATGCAATAATTCAATATATATGACTCAATCTTTTGCTCCCTACAAAAAAAGTGGTTTTTGATCCTGCAATTACTTTATTCATGAAACCCTTATTCATGCAAATGCAATCACTATCTCATACCCTGTCTTTGTTGTTACATCAGAGAGAATGGATGTTGATGTTCAACCTGATTTTCTGAGATTGGAATATTGGGAGGATTTACTTTGCAAGCTAAATGAAATGAGAAGATACAGGAGAATAGTTGGATCTCTTGTTGGCTCTTGCTTATTAGCTGCTACCCCACTTCTCACTTCAACCAGAGAAGCAGCTTGTCTTTTAGCCCTTGACATTGTGGAGGTATTTGTTTTTCTAATTTAGATAACACATTGAACTAAGTTTAGGTTCTGGTTTCATTTCATAGGATATTTTACTTGCAAGGTCAATATATTTTTCTTATTTTTTTTGCCCATGCATTTTACATGTTGTTCCAACTATTTTGTTTGGTAATAGTTTTTCGAATGGCGTTCGGAATGTTGGGTTTTTATATGTTATAATAACTTGAGTTATCAATAGTTCATTCTTTATCTTAAGGAATGGAAAATTCTACAGTCTACATCTAGCGAGGAAATTTTCTGTAATGGTTGTACTTTGTGTACCACTATTTATTTGTCTTCTGCGTTATTAGAACCAGGATTTAAATCTCATTCCATTTAACAGCTTTTGCAAATTTGCTACCTCACATTACTTGGCAACATAGTTCTTAGATCGTCATGCCTATTGTCATTTTAGTGTTATTTAAAAAGAATAAAATTTTATACTGCATTTACATCAACAAAAAATAATTGCTTGAAGACTTTTTGTTTCATCCCGGCAATGAAGCTCGCTTCTGGCATTCTCCATTCGGAGTCACATTAAAATATTCTTTGCTATCTCCAGAATGCTATTGTATCTATTGCCAAGGTTGAGGATGCTTATAAGTGTGAAAACCAAAGCAAAGCTGTTATTGAGGAGGCAATCGAGTTTCTGTCTTTGGATGAACTTCTTGATGCTACGGATGCTGCTGAAGATGTTGATGAGAATAGACTACTCCCAGCTATGAACAAACTATGGCCATACATGGTTATCTGTCTTAATAACAAGATCTCAGTGGTACGGTTTCTTACATCTGATTGTTTTGCATCATGCAATTCATTGTTCTGTTAGCTTGCTTGCTTCTTTGTTTTTTTACAACGAATGCTTTCCTAGAAATATTTATTGTTTTAACTTCATACATTGAATCATTCATCGATGCTATTGTTTCATGGCTCACTACCACAAAGCATGGCAGAGGGTTTTTAATCCGCAAGAGCATTTGACACCATCCAATCCATGAACCGAGCCACAGATTCTTTTTACCATAATCAGATATAGAGCCCAGGGACATTGAGTTGCCTGTATCATATCTAAGCTCAGCATTTTCATTTTGCCATTTGAGTTCTTAGATCCTAGGGCTTCCTATAGTTGCTTGGGAATCCTATCTGACGCATGATCAAACTCGAATCACCTTATTTATTTCCATTAGCCTGTGACACATGTTACTATTGTTATTTTGAGGTTTGTCCTTGTCCAGTAACCTCACCTTAAATGGCACCTTCTTGTTTGACGACCTGCTATAATGGGTTGATCCATTGCATCCATATCTTTGCTCCTCTATCAGATCAAATTTGTATAGCAAATTCGGAAGTAAAACTGATCACAACTATATTAAGGATTTTCAGAACAGAACATAGTGGCATAGTGCCACCAAATTTATTTCCAATTTCCAAGGGTATGCATTGACATTGAATGTAGATAAATGAAATGCATAATATTCAGGTGAATTTGGTAAATGATGTTGCACCCTTATAACTTAACCCATCTCTCCTGATTTTTCATATCACCCTTTTTGTTTGTTGCTGTCGTTGAAGGTTCGATTCATTTATAATTTTGTAGTCATGGAACAAATACTTCCCAGCTGACCAAAACATGAAAGTCTAATTTGCTTTATGAAACAACCTGTATGGTTGGTTTGTGCATGAAGTAGACCTAGTACGTATGTTTTAGCTTGGATCTGGAATTTGCCACGAGCCAACGATCCACTTGGATATCAGATGAACTGATGAACCCTGGAGATGATAACATTGTATCTATATGAGTTGCTAAACTGGTGAAAAATCATTTGCTTGTTGCTTTTACTTTGTGTGTATGTTTTTTTTCTATATTCAGCCTTAATGTAACTTACATTCCTTCTATATGATATCTGCTCTCACCAGAATAAGGTTTTTGCAGCCTGTTGTCAGAAAATGCACAGAAGTGTTAAGTAGAGCCATTGGGATATCTGGTGGTGATTTTTTTGTACGCCGGTTTCATAAGGATGGACCTGTTATTTGGAGGTTGTTGGCCTTGTCTCCATTCCAACGAAAAAGATTGTCATTAATGGATGAGAAAGCAATTATTTTACCATATAGGAATACCTCACTTACCTCAGAGGAACCTATGGCTGAGATCTCCAGCCAAAAGATTCAGATAGCAGTCCTGGACATGGTCACCGAAATATCTTCCAACAAAAGAAGTGCTATTGCACTGGAAAGTGTATTTAAGAAGGTTTGTGGCCTTGTGGTAGGGATTGCCTATAGTGGTTTGATAGGTTTCCGAGAAGCTGCTATAAGGGCTTTGGCGGGACTCGCCTGTATGGATGCTGACCTCGTCTGGCTTCTTCTGGCAGACGTGTATTATTCACTGAACCAAAGGGATATGCCTTTACCACCTAACCAAGATCTGGTGGAGCTATATGATCTTTTGCCCCCTCCGATGTCTTCAAGAGACTACCTCTTTGTGCAGTATGGTGGCGAGGGTGTTAGACGTGATGTGGATCCCTCATCTGTACATGATGTCTTCAAAAGGATGCAGGATGCAGTCTTAACATGAAATCCGGTAAACCACTCAGCTTTGTCAGTTGGGTTATGTTGAACTTATGGGTTTGCTGCTGGCAGTTGGCACATTTCTTTATTTGAGAGTTCTACTGCGTTTTTCAGGTGTGTTGAGTCCTTCTTTCTATTGCAGCCTTGGCGCCTCGCTGAGGACATTGTCTCTCACGCTGAGTTGGTGTCATGAAACGTCTCCTTGGCACTGACGTCTGACAAAGGGTAAACTCCTCCACGTTTTGTTTTTGTCTACCTCTATCATCCCGTGTGAATCAATATTTCTCAGATGAGGAAATTTGAAGAACACTTACATCAACAAGAGAGCGAAATAACAAATGTATTATATGTATTATTGGAACTGTTTGAGACCCCAGATTTTTTTCTCTCAATGTGTTTGACTTGAATTTGGAGTCATAGATTAATTCTTTAGTGATATCATTTAATCTCTAGTTGGAAATATGTTGCTAGTTTACTACTGCTGATACTCGTACTTTCGGGCTAAACTAAACATCAATACATCAATGTTAGAGGATATTTTCGTATAGCCCACTTTCACATTATTTTTCCCTTTATCTGAATGGTATGATTAAGGTTAGCCATAACTCACAAACATGCACATGACAAGACTAACCATTCACTTCAATAGCCTGTTCTTTTCAGTTTAGCGAGGTGAAGATGATATGCTTTCTTAATAACTGTGATACATTATTGAAGTATCAGATATCTTGCGTACTATTAGCTTAACATATTTTCACCGAAAGTTGGCCTCATCTCTTATATGCCACTCACTGTGTTATTGACATGTAGGCCTTGACCCCACATGTTAATGATACAATCAGGGATTAAGGCCAAATTTTAGTGGCATATAAGGAATTAATCCTTTCAAGAAACATCTGGTCTAAACACGAATACCCACTGTGTCTGCGCACCCGAAAAGAAATGAATACCCGTGTTTAACCATATCAGTAGATGTTCTTTTATATATCCATTCATGTAGGCTCATTTGCATCTTTACCTCATGGTCATATTAAGCTATGTGATTTTTTTTATTAAAAAAATGCAGGAATCATGATGAAAGATGAACCGGAGCTACAAGGAAAACATTCTTCTCAAATTGTGGTTATGGTGAATTGGACAGGTCATGTCGCCTTAGCTTCCATGCTGGAATCAGATGGATAATGTAATCTGTTACACTTATATGCGATGCTGTTTACCGCCTGTATGAATCTTGAAGTTTGAATCCCTAGTAAAACCTTGGAAGGCTATCTTATGATTAGGATACAAGGAAAAGGACATGTGATTTCTGATAGGGATAGTTCTGTAATTATGTGGTTTAAAGAAGTAGAAGTGTATCAAATATCTTAACTAATAAAAGATGGGTTTACCCCCGCACAGCGGGACGAATCATCCCATCCCCACTACATAAGAAAGCTACGAACCCACGCAGTGAGACCATTGTGTCAGTGATGCCCTGCCCCACCCGACTTGCACGCACCTTTACTCCTCGCATCCACCTCTGGTGGGATCACCGTGTCAGCAACGTTCCATCCGACCGCGCGCACCTCTGCTCCTCGTATCCACCTTTCTCTCTCTCTCTCTCCCCCTCTCAACACACACAGACAACGAGCGGCGTCGGCGGGTTGACTGGTGCGGTGGGCGGCGACGGCGCGGTGGCTAGCCATGGTGGGCGACTAAGGGAAGTGATGCTTCTCCACCGACAGCGAGTCCTGATGACAGCACGACGACCACTTCACCGGCGAAGTACCGCAACAAGCTTCCTAATTTACAATATCATGTATCTTACAAGTATTGTCATGATTCTATTTTGTGGAAAACTTTGTTGCACCCAGGGGCGAATCCACCAGGCAGGCTTCATCAGGCTAAAGCCCCTCCATCGGCGCCCGAACCCCCTCTCCCCTCGGGCCAACCCGAGTCCAACCTCCGGCGCTGGCGCGCTACCATGCCATGGCTGCGTGACCTACGTCAAACAAGAAGAAGAAGCAGGAGGTCAGAGCAACCGAGAGGGACGGGACTACGGGAGCAAAAGCGTGTGAACCTTGCGGCTTGCGTCCTTGCCAAAGCAGCGAAGCACAGGCCCAACTCACGTCTGCCCACATCCCCACCGGTCCCACACGGCAGTCCCGCATCACGTTCCCGTGTTCCGGTGTTTCCAAAATTCCCTAAATCCCCAATCGATTCCCCCAATCAATTGACCTAGGTAGTGAGGAGAAGCTCACCTGAGGGCAGCCAGAGGGAGCTGAGGCGAGGAGGGAGACACCGTGGTCCACGACGCTGCCGGTAGCCGGAGGCCCGGAGCTCGGAGGAGGCCGAGGCACGGAGGTAGGGGGCCGAGTGGGGGAGGGGCCCGAGGGGGAGCCGGAGGTGGCGACGAAAGGACTGACCTCGCGAGTAGATTTGGCCGTGGCCACGTGGGAGCCGGTCCAGCCGTCCAGGCGTCCAGCTGGAGCCCGAAGGTCGGAGGAGGAGGACCGAGGGCAGGACCGCGTGAGGGAGGGGGGCCATTGAGGGCCGAAGGAGGCGAGTTGGGTGTGGTGCCGATTCGTCCCTGCCCCCTGGCGTCGTGGTCGAATGGCCGAATCCCGAATGGGCACTGGCGTCCTGTGGAATTGGGAAGTTGGGAATTGGGATCTAATCTAATTGAACTAGCCAACGGCCACTGGATATTGTCATATTGGTATGGTCATTTGCTATTGAAGTTGAAGCAGTGAAGATTGAAGTGTGAAGCCTCTGTCCTCTGACTACACTGGTATACCGTATACTCAGAACTCATTCCTCGATTAGTCGATTAGTAATTTGTTAGAATATAGTGTGATATTGTGGTATATACTCAATTAGTAATTAATTCGTAGGTTTGCAATAATAGAAAAATGAACTTTGCATAATTATTTCACAATAAATTCAAGTAGTACTCCTCCAACTGATGAGAGTGCAACTCAACCAAAGAAGCATCGATTATAATTTAATCCGGATGAAATTATTGCCAATCCGGCGCATCGCATACCCTATAAGATTTTCCCAATGAAATTAGAGATGAAGTGAGGAGGACATATTTGTTGAATAGTCTAACTCGAGCAATTGGGCATGTCTTTACAAAGACATTGGATGTCAAAGTGTGGAGATCCTTTCAAGAATCATGATTTAATAAGTTTGATTGGTTAGAATATAGTGTGGAAAAGGATGCCACTTTTTGTTTCTATTGTTTTCTTTTCAAGAAATCATCACAACCCAACACATTTGGTAATGATGCATTTACAAAAGTTAGGTTCTCTCGTCGGAAGACGGTTTTGCTTTTATTCATGTATAAATTTGATTGCACAAGAATACAAGATCATGTTTGTTTTAAATTAGTTTAGACATTTGAGACTTTGAGACCACCCTCCATTTCCATCATGGCTTCACCGCTGGTGGCACCCGCCAATAAATAACTGCAATAAGCAATGAGATCTTGTGTATTGGTATAGGTATTGAAGTAAACTACGAGAAGATATTGTTTGCTACCGATCATTTCTATAATCGTCGCACGAAGTTCTTGTTCCACTATGTTGCATTAATGTGATACTCGTAGATTTATGTATCACTATATTTTAATTGCTTGATTCACTTTATGTGTTAAAAGGAAGTATTATTTCTGTACGGTTTGGGTTCTATGGTTGCAAGCACCTACTAGTCAATATAATATACAAGTGGAGATGGGAGAGTACCTTTTTGAACGGTGTTTTTAGGAACAATTTTTCTTCCTGTCTGAAACCCTTCAAAAATTGTTTCGAAACATCATGTTGCTGCCAATTTTTTAGTTTCGCTTGAATTTGAAGCGTGACAAGCGTCAGTGATTTATGCAGATGTGAACATTTAGCAAGAGATCGTAACAAAAGAAAGTATCACATGGGTTTAGTATTATCTCTTCGTTTTTTTAACGCCCTTTGTACTACTGTCATGGCGGTGAGAAATGTGCCGTTCTTGTCATCGTGGCAAGATCTGATCTTGGATAAGGAGATTGGGCAACTGATCAAAAAATTTCGTAGCGCTCTCTCTTGAGCTTGCGGGCAATAGTAATCAAAAGATTTCCGTACCCAAAAAAAACAAAGTAGTAGAAAGATACATATGCTCAACTGACAATAACGTGCCCATTACCAGGTAAGCCCTCCAAAAAACGTAAAATGTGCTTTGGCTGTCAGCTTCTTAACAAGAAGCTACTCGATTCAATATTGGTGTGGCTGAGACTTTGGGAAACCATCAGAGCAACACATACAGTTGTGTCAAGGAGCTCGTTTAATAAACAGAGGTGAAGAAGAAGAATAATGGCAGCTTTCCCGTAGTGAGTAGTGGCCTACTACATTTACAGATTTACAATTGATCTAGTAAAGGGCTCCCCTGTTTGGCAAGAATGAAGAGGCCTCCATCACCTCTCGAGATCCTGAAGTCTTTGTCCAGGTAGGTTGTCAAGAGCCAGGACCGGGCCCTGTTGTTGCCAGGAATTGGTACCTTGAGGGGTGGCTGCCCAGAAATGGACCCTGCAATGCTAGAAAAGGCTTGCTGCAAAGGGTTCAGCGCCTGCTGGACTGGCCCCAGGCTGATCTTTTGCCCAAATATATCAATCTGTGCGGGTAGATCTACCGACGATGATATCTCCGGAGGCTGGAAGCTCCCCTCTTTGAATTGGACCTTCATGAAATCAATAACCAACATGTCAGTTCGACTTCAACCTATGTACACGTTATCATAAGATAGCTTAAATGGTGAAGGACAGAACTTGCAACTGATGAATCTTCATAAGAAATCTTAGTAACCATGGGATTTTTTTTATTAATTAACCTTTTTTTTAATTTTATTTTAAAGTTAACCCCCGACGCACTTTATTTCCAATTCTGACCCTTTGGTCACGCCATCACCCGTGTCGTGACAAAACAACACTATCACGCCAGCCCATTTCTTGTCAAACTCTTGTCACGCCAATGAAAATGGCGTGACAGTGTTATTTAGTCACGCCACAACCAATGGCGTGACAAAAAGTGTTATTTTGAAGGCTTATCCTAGCGCGTGACAGTGTTGTTTTGTCACGCCACCACCCGTGGTGTGACTAAAGATGTCAGAATTGGAAATAAAGTGCCCCGAGGTTAACTTTAAAATAAAATAAAATAAAAAGGTTAATTAATAAAAAAAGTTCTAACCATGGTGTACACCTCAAGCATCTGGTGCACCAAGACTGGTATTTATATCAGTTGCCTCACTAGTGATAGTGTCAATTACAAAACCTTGATGATGGCCGGTTCAATAAAAAGAAATATTTAGACAAGTTTATAATTCTCCTCCATGACATCATGGTGTACACCTCAACCAGCCAATGACAGGTAGGCAGCAATAAAACATATCAAATACATAAGTTGATTTGTAGGCTTGTAGCCATGTGTGCTTACAGATCTATGGTACCACACACACACACAATATATATATATAAGAAGTGGGAGTATGTACTTTAGGCTTGTAGCATGCGTGCTAACAATTTTTATAGCAAAATTTGTGTATATACTTCTTTTATATATTAAAAAGGGTATATAGAAAAAAAAGGCTCAAATGATTTTTTTTCCAATCAAGTCGTATTGGAGTATCTTATAATTGGTATTTAAGTATACTAAAAATGATAAAGAAATATAATATATTTGTTTAAGTGGTATATTCAAGTAGGAGTATATACTCTCGAGAGTACAAAAGCGGCGTCATTTATATATATATATATATTTATATATATATATATATATATATATATATATATATATAAAGAAAGTTGATATATGACCTTTAAAGTAAAGTTGATATATGACCTTTAAAGTTTAAAGACAAAACTAGCAAAGTATCATATGAGAAACGCATAATGTATCATCATATAACAGTAAAAGGATGACATAAAATTACTGTAATAATCATACTGTTATTTAAATCTATATTTTCAGCAACAGTAGGTAGGCATAACTAGCAAAGTAGCTTAACAAGGAGCTTCGGACTTAAAAACTAATAATGCAGCATTGTCAAACAAGCAAATCAATTGTTCCATATGACTTATCTGGATAGCTGAATAACCAACGCGGTAATGCAAAGAAGCAGTTGCGCTGAATCCAAGGAAAATAACCATAACATTCATGACAAGGAAGTTTGTACCTCTATCCTTGATGGACTTTGAACATCAAAAGAAGCAGTTGCGCTGAATGAAAATGAAGCAAATGGAGTCGAGATAGTTGAGGCATTGACTATGGTCATGCTTTTTGTGTCAATTTCTTGGGATATCTTCTGAACTTTGGAGAATGGTGTTGCCCCAGCAAGTAGAATAGGTAAAAGTTCAGAATATGCTGTATATCTGCAAGTAAATTAACATACACAACTGACATGGTATTTCACCTAGAAAGAAGTTGATCACATCAGCAGCAAAAAACTAAGTTCATACGAGTAACAAGTTAGCGACAAACATTAACACATGAATGAGGTTTGGAATAAATAAAGCAGTAACGGATTCAGCAGCCAGAAGCAAAACACGAAGCATGGAAGAACAGACATGTACAAAGGACAGGATCATTTAAGAAACCATGCTTAGATAACTTTTTTGAACAAGATGGTTCTTAGTCATGTTTCATTTAATAAATACCAACGAAGATCCGGTTGATGGCTTACAGGCAATGCAACAAAAACAAACCCCACATAAAGTAATAAGCTACACATAAGAGACCCCCCAATGCCAATTTTTCTGTCGATTTCTAAGCTAATCGCATGCATCTTCACGAAGCTTTTGTTACCTTTTGAGTGGTCTATATGCTTAAGTTGCAAGCCCTTACCTATCACACCTTTTTCTCTTAGGATTCCTATAAATGCTACAGCTAAAGAAATTGCTTATTTCTGTGAAGGACGTGAATATAGAAGGCGAGCATATGTCTGTGCAGGTGCATTTCAGATCTACACCTCACCCTTGATCATTACAGATTTCCTTTCATTCCAACACACTCCTAGGACTACATGTCTACCTAGCGTTTACAAGTCAGTAGTCACAGCCAGCATACATGATAAACTGGGTGGGTTCACTTATTGCAATGATTGAAGAAAACCAGTGTTGAGAATTCTAAGAGGGAGCATTTGGCTGGTTACTTGGACAGAGTAAGAGCACCAGACAAACCTCCCTTGGAAAATCTAAACATGTGATGCCCCTAGATCACTACACCTTTTTCAGCATCAATCCGCCCTCAGGATGAACAAATTGACTGCTTAGACAGTAAAACAATTTACACCCTTGGTTCACAAGATCGACGACTAATGCAAGTGATAGATGGCGAGCACTATCTAGACCAAATAAAATATAGTCTTTCGCTGACATGTACAACTAAACATGCAGTAAGCTAGCCAGTAACAACTTGGAGAACAGTGATATAGTGGAATGCCACACGAACTGACAAGAATAGTACTGAAAAAGCTCACATGAGGATCCAGTTGCCATCGAGGAGCTCCGGCGCCTGGACGGGGGCGGGCGTGGGATTGGCCGCCTCGAGCTGGGTGACGAGCTCGACGACCTCCCCCCTGACCTCGGCGGACGCCCGGAGGCCTAGGTCGGAGCCGTAGACCGTGTCCACCAAGCACCGCTTAAGCTCCTCCCGCCTCTCCTCCTTGTCGTCCTCCGGAGCCCCCTCCCCCACGGGTGGAGTCGGGTTCCCTCCCCACTCGTCGTCGTTGATAGGAGGGTCGGCGGGTGAGGGCGCCTCTGCCTCGGGCTCCCCCAGCTCGCCCCACTCGTCCGCGACGACGGGGCGCGAGTTCCCAGAGGCGGAGGCGGAGGCGCGGCCCCACTCGTCGTCGTTGATAGGAGGGTCGGCGGGTGAGGGCGCCTCTGCCTCGGGCTCCCCCGGCTCGCCCCACTCGTCGGCGACGACGGGGCGGCGCGAGTTCCAGGAGGCGGAGGCGGAGGCGCGGCCCCACTCGTCGTCGTCGATGGGGGTCGGGCTGGGAGGGGGCTCGGGCACGGGCTGCGAGCGCTCGCCCCACTCGTCGGGGATGCCGCCCTCGAGGCGGCGGCCCGAGGCGACGCGGACGGGGAGGCGGGATCTGAGGGTGTAGTGGAGGCGGGCGGGGGCGGCAGGGCTAGGAGAGAGGAGGGGGAGGAGGGACGCGTGGGAGGAGGAGGCGAAGAGGGGAGCCATCAGTGTTGTTCCGGTACCCACTCCACTAGGCGCGTGCGAGGGGAAGGGGAAGGGGCGTGGCACGAGTGGAGTGGACTGCCTGCCGATCGGAGATGAAGAGGAGGATAATTTTTACGGCCGCACCGCACAATACAATTGTTGTTGTTTCCTCTGACCGTTTCATCGGTCGCGTCGCAGCACCTGCACAGAGAGAGATCTGCCCGAGAACTTTTTTTTATTAATTAAACATTTTTTAATTTTTATTTTAAAGATAATCTCCGACGAACTTTATTTCCATTTCTAACATTTTTGGTGACAACACAACATTGTCACGCCATAGGATAAGTCCCTCAAAATAGCACTTTTGGTCACGCCACCACCTATGTCGTGACCAAACCACACTGTCACGCCATGGGTGGTGGCGTGACAAGAGCTCCCTCGGATATGGGCTGGCGTGACAGTGTTGTTTTATCAAGCCACAGGTGGTGGCGTGACTAAAGGAGTCAGAATTGGAAATAAAGTTCATCGAGGGTTAACTTTAAAATAAAATTTAAAAAAGGGTTAATTAATAAAAATATTCTCTGCCCGACAGGAGTGGCAGCAACTCAATTTGAGCCAAACTAGTCCTGGCCAAACGGGGCACGGCACGGCCTGGCTAGGCATGGTTTGTCGGATATTCGTGTTAAGCCAGGCTGGTCCGAGCCTATTTAGCTCGTCGGGCTAAGTGTGGTCTGTTTGGCCCTTCAAAAAAAAATCCAGAAAATCCAGAAAAATTTAAAAAATGTGTAGAATTCAGAAGTAGACATGAAAATTGAAAAAAAAAAGAGACAATCATATTGAAAATGTAATAAAGAGCTTTATTAATATCCAACTAGCTGCCTCGTTAAAACCTTCACCAAGTAAAAAACTCAAAAATGAGAAAACATTGACAAAGGAAAAAAAGTAAAACCTATAGCTCTACAATTCTACATACATGATACATCTTTATTCTATGTGTCGGTGTCATTGTCTAAGTACATATTTTCGAACACCTCCGACAACTCTGGATTTTCCACAGAGTGTTGTGTTCGTGAATCAGCCTGTTCCCAGTCTTTCACAGTTAGAAGGATCCCCACCATCTCACTTGTGAGACTTATTCTTCTCTCCTCCAATATTCTTCCAGAAATACTGAAAGCAGACTCGGAGGAAACCGTAGAGACAGGAACAGTTAACACATCACGTGCAAGTATGAATAGCACGTGATATGTTAACTTATGGGCTTACCACCATTGCAAGATGTCGAAGCCTTCTGAGGTGAAATCCACCGTATCATTGTCGTCGTGATAGGTGGATAGTTCTCCGCTCCTTGTGGGTCTTGGCCGAAAGCGGCGTTGGTGTAGAAGAAGAAGAAGAACCCCGGACTCGACTCGGAGGAAGAGGCATCAAGATCGCGCCCACATATTTGTCTTCCCACTTGAGGCGGGGAGCTCTTGGAGGTCGCTATGAACGACCTCGGAACCTATTTTCATACCTTTGGTAAACCTCGTATAACCAAGAACAAACTTCTGCAAAATAGTCAGTATAGTCTAGCCCCGTAGCATCACTAAGAAGATCAAGTACAGTACCAAATGCATGAATTTTAGCCCTAGGATCTAAAAGAAATGCAAATGCATATAGGTAATGGATTTCTCTTCAATATTTAAGGTATTTAGATTTCATGGAAACAACAGCATCGCGTAAAACTAAGTCATTTTCAAACATTTTCAATTGAGTAGCAATTTGTAAAATAGTATGCACAATGATAGGAGATGTTGGATAGTAGACAGCGGACAAAGCAACAGTTGCCTCATAAAAAATTTCTAAAAACGACAGTATTTTCTTAGCAACGAACCAATGTTGCTCAGTTAATAGTATAGTACCGTCAGTGCTAGAATGGTGCGTTTGAATAAAAAAAAAGTGCTCTTGTATGGTAAAAGATTCTTAAACATGAGGTAAGTAGAGTTCCACCTTACTTCCATGTTCAAACCGAACTTTCTTGGACGTACACCCATCGCCCTGCAGAAGTTCTTATATTGTGCTATTCTTACATTAGAATTATTCAAGAAAGAAATCACATCGTGAAAAGCTTTAATATACGGACTCAACCTCTTCAAACTACATTTGACTATAAGGTTGATAATATGACAAGCGCATCGTTGATGTAGCAAGAAGGAATCGACATATGTACTCAACACTGGAGTAAGAATGTCCATGGCCCTAGAGTTTGAAGCGGCGTTGTCTAAAGTAATTGTGAATATTTTGTCTGTAAGACCAAAGTCTTCCACGACTTTGATAATACAGTTCGTAATATTCTCCCCCATGTGTGCTACACCAATTAATTTCAAAGCTATAATACTTTTCTCCATTACCCAGTCGCCATTAATATAATGCGCAACTACACTAAGGTAATCCTCCCTAACCCAACCACTCCATATCTCCGAGGTTAGGGCCACCGAAAATGTGCACATACTAAATAGTTCCTTTATTTTATTACGATGTTCATTATAGTATTTCACTAGATTCCTAGTTGTTATCTGTCTAGAAACAGAAGAAAATCTAGGATTATGTGCAGTTCTAATGTAATTTTGGAAAGAAGCAGACTCGCCAAAGCCTAACGGTAAATCCTCAGAAGTAATTACGTGTGGTTGGGTGAATTCTTTTGTCGCAGGTTGCTGTTTTGACAGTGGTTGACGCCGTCAGTTCGTCAGGTTGCACAGATCCAAAGTTATCATCGATCCTACGTCGTGAAGATTGGGCATCCCCCTGTATCAGCGGACTACCTGAGGATCGTAGTCCCAGCTAGATATCGTACTGTCGGGGTTGTATTGCAGCTGCATCTGCCTCATCACCAATCCTTGCTTGGTTCGACATCTTGCAGCATGTCTAAGCATGTGTCCCGTTCCACCTGTAGACTTTGCATACAATTCATGGTCACAAATTTTACAAATAGCATATGATACCTCATTTCTTGCAGAGTCTTGCTTGGTTGTCCTGTCGAAATTCTCCCACACTCTCGATGTAGATGGTCTCGACCTCTTTGCTCCGATTCTTGAGTGGAGCCCGATCTTTGCCATGATCCCGATGACTCGATGCTCCGAAACCTTCACCTTGTCGTGAAAGTCCGTATTCATCAAGAAAAGCCCATAATAAGAACTGCAAAATCGAAACTAACACTATTACTGCTTTCATCTTAGCATAACAAGAACTAACAATAACAGTATTCTAAGAGTAGTATTGTACCTCTTTCGCTGACTTGCTGTCGAAAATTGAAATTTCCAAATTTCGGCACATATTTTTTGAATTTTGCCAAATTAGCTCAACACGGATTTGAATTTGCACAACACAATTTCAAAGAGAGAATGGAGAATGAAGGGGTGCTGAATGAGGGGGGTATGGTAGCTATTTATAGGAAAACATTCGAGATTTTTTGATTTTTTTTGCTATTTTTAAGACCCCAATGGTAAAAAACAGTCAAAAATAAACGGCTAAAATCTCCAACGGCTATTTTTACGGGCAGTGCCATGCCTAGGCACGACCCACGAGCCCGCACGGCCCGACTGCTCCCTGGCCTGCCCGCGCCCCTTGTCCCTTCTTCTCTCCCACCCCATGACTCGCCCTAGTCGACCGCGCGCGTGTCGCCCCGCCGCCTCCTCGCGTCCGAGCCACCTCCTCATCGCCTCGCCACCTCCTCGCTGCCCCGTCGCCTCCTCGTCGCCCCGCCGCCTCCTCGGCTCCTCGCCTCATCGCCGCCCCGCTGCCTCCTCAGCTCCTCGCCTCCCCGTCGCCTCCTTGCCTTCGGCTCCGAGCCATCGCCATGGACGGGTGGGTCATGGGTGGCTCCTCGGCATCCTCGCCTCCTCGTCGGCAACGCCATCAGCGCTGTCGAACCGCCTCCTCGTCCTATTCGCCACCGAGCCGCCTCTTCCCCTCCCAATCCCACGTTCCACCGTGCTCCGCTCCGACCTCCTCCCGCGCCGCTAGGCGCTGGGCAGCCGGTCGTTTTTCTTCTTCCCCTCTTGGTCTCGCGCTGCCCCCGTCTTTCTTCCTCCACGCATGGGCGCGTATACCGTTGCTTCACCAGATTTGGTCGGTCGTGTCGTGCTCGCTTTGGCCGTCTTGCGGCACACCATCTTGCCGAGGTGGCGGCCGTGCACGCGTGCGTTTCGTCTTGCGGCCGACACGACCCATGAACAGTGTGGGTCGTGCCGTGCCTACAGTGTCGTGCCTTGTGCCGGCCCGATAGGACCGGCCCATTTAGCCAGCTCTAAGCCAAACACATCCACATGCAGAGAGAGAGAGAGAGAGTGTAGCCTTGTTGCTGCTGCTGTTGCTGTTCTGCTCCCGCTGCTGCTCTAGAGTTCGCAGTTTGCAACTCCCACTTGGCTATGAGTTTTTTTAAATAATGTTATTTTAAAAGATATTTACAAAAATAAATAGCCGCCCAAAACAATTACAAAAATAAATCCTTGTTGCCAGTTCAGCTACCTAGGGACCCTGCTGACCACCTGTCACAGGTGAACTGGCGACAGGATGCCATCTATAAAATACCCCAAAAATTCCTCCAAAACTCATTTTTAATTCCAAAAAAAAGAGAGGAGGAGAGGGAGAGAAGAAAGGTAGCGAAGCTCTGCTAGTTCGTCGTGGAGGAGAGAGATTGACAAAGCATCAGGTCCGAACGGTGTAACAACCCAAAAATCCACAAAGACAAAAATATGGGAAATTTTAAAACTTTTTGTGTGATAACTAATGTCGTTCTTCTTGATTGCATTCTCGAGTCTTATTTGGGTTGCGTCATATTTTTCTTGCCGGCGTAAGTGGTACGAAGATCAGGGAACTCTAAGATAAGGAAATGCCAGTATTAAGTAAAACAACTCTAAAACACTAGCCTATTCCTTTTCCTGTTTACCCTAGCTTGTTCTTTTTCCTGTTTATTGTTCCTCCGACCAGCTACTAGCCCAACCCGGTGTAGCTGCACCCCTTTTGATCAGAGATCGGTAGTGCATATCTCTCCTCGCCGCACCGAAAAGCGATCAGCAGCGCTTAGCGAAAGTCGTTGATTGGCCATTAATAGCCATCGCTCAACTTTGTTCGTCACACCGTGAGCCATCACAACGATCGAGTCGCCGATCTTACGAAATAAAAAGAGAAAAATGGCAAAGAGTTCTTGGGAAAGAATGTGACTGCTCTTTTATTGCTATGAACTGGCTATTACAGAGGGTGCCTTCGACAAGGCAGTGGACTAATCCTAATTACACTGAGTGCAATACTTGCTATCATGTAGAATCTAATGCCGATTGATGTGCCTCAATCTGATGTCCATTGTTTCCATGCTCCATCTTTAAGTAACCATCATAAAGGTGACAGTTGCTCCTTGGAGAGACGCTTGTTGAAAGTGTCGTGACTGGTCGAAGCGAGGCAACAGTTGATAAAGTACCAATCGTTCGGCGGTTGTGTGTCTGTGAGATACTCAACCGTAAGGTGGTTGTTGTCAATGTCTTAGGACCATGAAACGTCGTGTGGTATGGAACAAATATGACATGTGTTCCATTCATCACATGGTAAGGAATATACTTGAAGTTAGATCCGAATGTCAGTTCATTGCTTCTACGAGCAGTCATTTGGTCGGGAACTAGGTACATGACCTCATCTGACCAGGATTCTTATTATGTAACCTCTGGAATCCTTACGACCACAAGAGTCGTTAGCCTTAGGGGTTACGACCATGAAGACATATGGTCTTTTATTATGTATTAGAATAATACATAGAGATTTTAATCTTCATTAGCTAGCCCCCGAACTTTAAATGAA
The DNA here is from genome assembly GCA_036346405.1 of Phyllostachys edulis. Classification (NCBI taxonomy): domain Eukaryota; kingdom Viridiplantae; phylum Streptophyta; class Magnoliopsida; order Poales; family Poaceae; genus Phyllostachys; species Phyllostachys edulis. The sequence goes on from CM070563.1 coordinate 676,105, forward strand.
TTGATCGTGTGAACATTTTCTTCCGATGAAGTCGTATCGGGCTAACCCTCATTTAATCCTGTGATATACGAGATGGTCTGTATTCACTTTAAAGTTGAGAAACTACCTTGGTACCTAAAGAGTATTTCTGTACATTAGACTTTGGTTTGTGACTGCTAGACTCTAGGTAACTCCTCAGTGTAGTTAAAGAATTATGGCTATAAAACCCCTTTAGCGTAGGGCTTTAGGATTTTACGTCTCTTTCTTTCCCTTTTCATCTCCTGAGAGAAAAATCGCCTTCGACCTCCTTTTGTCCACAACCTTCTACGACCTCCTTTCTTCCTTCATCCAAAATTCTACCATGTTAGATCGTATCGCCAACTGGTCGGCTTCTAATCTGAGCGAGAAGAAGCTTGAGTGCTTGGAGAAGATCGGGTTGCTTTCTGACAAGGACCTGATTTCTTGGAGATCAGCAACTGGAGAGCATTTTTTGAGCAACGAGGATAGGGAAATTCTTGTTTTCCTCGTATATATCGAATGCGGATTCAGGTTGCCAGTTCACTCCTTTCTTCCTAAGGTTTTGGAGCATTACGGAGTTGAACCGGTGAATCTTGCCCCCAATGTCATCGCCGACCTCAGCATCTTTGTCTACCTCTATGAAGCGTACTTAGGGATTGCCGCAAATCTAGATCTCTTCAAGTACTACTACAGGATGGCGAAGTCGGGGAAGATGACCAGGACGCCTGGAGAGTGCACTTTGCGCCTCCATAATGGAAAGGCCGATGAGTACATTTGTATGTACTCAAAGTCTTCATGGTCGTCATGGAAGAAAAGCTGGTTCTACATGACGGCCACTCAAAAAGACAGCCTTTACTAAGCTGGTAGGAAGGTGACCGAGAATCCAGAGTGGCGCTCCTTCGTGAAGAAGGAGGGAAAAATAAGGAGATGAGTTGAAGCCATCCAACTCCTTAGTATCAGGGGTTTGACCTCTTGGCACATGGTAAAGGATTTCTCTATGCGTCGGATTAGCCCCCTAAAGGCTCGAGCTCATCCGATGCTCTGGTACATTAGTCGTGACGATGCAACCAAAGACTCCAAGGAGGGTAAGTCCTGAAAGATTCCGACCAGTTTGCTTACATTGGTTTATTATTTCTGTGATCCTAAAGCCTCTTGTTTATCCTTACAGCTCTGTCTCCTGATGAGATCAGGAGCCAGATCAAAATGATTTACGCCAGAGAGCCTGGCGAAAAGGCTGATTTCCCTCGGATCTTAGCAGTTGTTACCGCAGAAGAGAGGGCTGAGAGACTAAAGATAAAAAATACCAACCATTTTTCATCTTTCATATGTTTTCTGATCGGTTTACCGTAAATCCTCTTTGATGTGTAGTCGGTCGGGTTGAGAATCAATGAGGTCACTGAAAGTAGTGGGCCGATTGACGCTCCGACCACTCCTACGACCACACAGAATGTTGGTCTTATAGAGGTAGGTAACCGAATAGAAATGTATATTCTTGATGAAGAATTTTCATCACCTAACTAACCTTGATTGTTAACTAGGTGGTTGTTGTGGACCCTAATGTGGTCGCTCAAGATCTGCCAGTTGCTATTGAAGCAACTGTTTTGGAGGTCGACGAATCCACACCCTCCGACCAGATGGTTAGGGATCTTATTCTCGATCAACTGGTCGAGAATATCTCTTCTGACCTCCAGTTGGAGGACGTGAGGGGTCTGACCAGCCCTACCAGTTCAGGATAGGTGAGGTTGGTCGAACAGAAGAAAAGAAAGGCGAGCGCGACTGATTTTGCTTCAGCGCATTTCAAATTAAAGATCAAGAAAACGACCAGGTACGAATACATGAAAGGACTTATGTAAGTACTTACCTCCGGTGCTTTTTAGAGTCTTGAACTTTTTTCTTCTTTTCGTTGTAGATCCTCTGGTATTCCGGTCGATAACAACCAGAGCACCCTTCAGGAGAAAGCTCTTGAAGAGGTCGAGCTAGCCCCCGAGCAGGTGGTAGCATCAGTGCCTGCTCAGGAACCCGTGGTGACTCCAACCCCATCTGCAGAAGTGGTGGTTCCTGAGGAATCTCAGCAGGTTCCGACCCCTACTGAGAGTTCTTCTCGCAGAGCCACCTTTCCCATCGCCTTCGGATCTTCAGAGATGAAGATCTTAATGAAGCTTGCGGAAGAATTTCGGACCATCAAGCAAAGACAAGTCCCAACTCTATTTTTGCCGAATATAACAACGTGGCAATTCAGGTAAGTTTCCATGACCACTTTTATTAGATTTTCCCTTACAAGGCACTTAAAGGAATTTACTATTTTTGTAGCATATGGTGGAGAATTTTGCTGTGATTGGAGGACTGACCCAGCGAATAAAGTTCTTGGAGAAAACGAACTCCGAATTAGAAAGTAAGCACCCTTTTAGTGTCTTCTTCTCTCCTTTTTTTAACCATTTGGCTCTTATCCTGTTAACATATTTCTCCCTTTTATCGTGTTTGATAGATTTGGAGAAATTTAAAGAATAAGTTATGGCTAAGGAAACTATAATTGCCAAGCTTAAAGAAGAATGTCAAAATAAGGACTGGTCGATCGAATAACTGACAACCAGGCACAAGGAGGTCCTTGGCACTATTGAAAAGAAGAGCCAAGGTAACCGGTCGTAAACTCGACTAGTGTGCTTTCTTTTTCTAGTCGTATGTACTCATCTTTTGGTTTACTCGTACAGAGCAAACTGAAGCATTAAAGAGAACATAAAAAGATCTTTAGTTCGAGCGCGACAATTCGCCAATCTGATAATCCTCATTTAATTATTTATCTATAATTCTTATTATGGATAATAGTACCATCGTATGGTTCTTGGGTATACCCCTTAATGTTTATAAGGGAGAAGCTGGCCAAGAGGTCGTAAGTCCTTCTGTGACCACCCTCATAGTCATAAGTTCTTCTACGACTACCTCATGGTCGTAAGCCTAACTACGACTACCATGTGGTCGTAAGTTTTTCTACGACCACCTCATGGTCGTAAGTTCTTCTACGATCATGTCAGTTATGACCATCCGATAATCGATGGAGCTTACAGACAAGTAGGCAAAATCGATTAGGGACTCTAAGCTGTTAGTATACGATGTTATTCTCTAGAATAACTGCACGCAATACGCTTGTTTCTGACAATAACTACCAGGCGACGTGGAGAGGTTACTACTCAAGTAATAACTACCATCAATGTGCCAATTATATGAAATGATGATGCGCCTCTTAGCCTGGGGAAACGGCTACCTCTTCGCACACTATATAAAGGCTACAGACAGACAGACAGGGAGAAAGAAGGAGGAAAAATCAAGAACACAAGACATTAGACTTTAGCCTTTCTCTTGATTTTTAACCAGCATACTCAATATAGCCATACAGGAGTAGAGTTGTTATTCTCTCCGGAGAAGGCCTAAACCTGTATAAAATCCCTGTATCATTCTCTCTGCGTGATCAATCTTGGAGACCCCCCGAATCAAACAATCATACGTAAGATCGGTTCTAAAACACCGACAGGGCTATTTGGACTTATCAGAGTTGCTCCAACGAAACCCTAGCGGCCATCTCCCCGAAGGCCCTACCGTGCGCATTGGTTCTAGCACTAATGCGACAATGGATGTCTCGATCTTTCGATGAGAAGTATAATTCTTTTTGGTAGAGATGACTCTCACGATTTGGCTACCAATCATATACGACCAATATGCCCGGCAATCGCTGAACCAACTCCGTGATTGTTATCAACCTTGCTAGAAGCACGATCGACCTGACCACGAAGGTCTATTCCTGCATGCAATCGAAGAACAAGCAAGAATAAGATAATAAGCAATCTAAAATTACAAATAAGATTGAAATACTCGATAAGGTAGGATTCTGAAGCGGTATGATGGTCGGTCTAATCGACACAAGCCAATACATGAAGTTGCAATGTAGCTAACTTTTAACTAAACAAAATACAAACTCTAAAGTGTTCCACACATAAATATATACGAGGGAGAGGGTGACGGCCGGGGGGTGGCAGCCAGGGGGTGGGCGCACGCCCCTAGGGTTACAAGGCCCATGGGCCCAAGTGTAGGTGGTGCAGTACCCTTTTGTCTCGGGCTCAGAGACAATGCTGGATTGTTTTGGTGATTGCGGTGCGCACAAAAAGAATTTGAAGGTAGGGACAGATCTGTTGGAAAGAGAACAAGATAAGCTTTCCAAAAAGCACAAGATCACCAAATTTAGAGTCTGTATGCGAATTCTATGCCCGTTTGAAGTCGGTGTTGTCTTCGGAGGCCGAATTGGATTCCAAAACGTGTCTAGGTCGAACTCTTGCTTGGCTTGGACAAAAAGTAACGTGGGAACCTTCCTTGTGCCATGATGTGGAGTAGAGATCGTATCCGGAGGGTTGGTTTCCTCATCAAGCACACTAACGTGCGACGTTCTACCCTTGGACGTGTGGATACCGTAGAGGTGCTATTGTGGTTACTACTGCACTAATCGAGAGCAATCCATGACCTACGTAAGGAACGTGATAGGTTGCTAGAGGAGACGATTGGTGCTGAGGACGTTGGACGATCGACTACGACAGCTACATTGACGCACTTGACATTGGATCAGACTGCTCCAACTCTTCTTCCGCTACACTGTGCGTCTAGCAGTAACGATCTACGATCTCTTGCTTGTATCCCTTCACATCAAACTTATTTGGCCACTAACTTTTTCAACAATGCCAACGCTCACCACTTATCATCGTGGCCCTTGGCTCCTTCCAAACTGGACTTTGTCTTCAATGCTTCCAGTGAGCAGCATGATATTGTCCTCAACTCCGTTGCAGTGTCTCGGCTCTTGATTCCCCATGGATCGATGTCATTGCACTTTCCTGTGGTCTCCTCCGACACCATTCGTGCTATCCTCGTTATAACTTATATTTTTTAATCAAAATTTCAGATATTTTTTATTTTTATTACATAGAAAGCAACAACAGAAACACGTGACCTTGAGGGCGAACGTGGTGGCTTCTTTTGTGTCTCCTCGGACACCATTCGTGTCATCCTCATTATAACTTTGATTTTTATTCAATATTTTAGTTATTTTTATTAGAGTTCTTACATAAATCAAATTGCTAAATTAATTTAGTTTATTTAGAATTTTAGTTATTTGGGGATTTTATTTTGGAACATGTGTGAAAATCAAATTGTAATTTTTCTTTTGTTTTTATTCCGAATTTTAGTTATTTTTTCCTCAAAATTAGTGATTCAATCCAATTGCTAATTATTATTTAATTTTTATTCCAAATTACAATTATTTAGGATTTTACTTTGCAATTGTATTGAAATCATGTTGCTTATTTTTTATATTTTAATTCAGAATTTTAATTATCTTTTGTTGTATTTCATATACAAATATAATTGCCAATTATTGTTTAATTTTTATTTCAAATTTTAATTATTGTAATTAGTATCGAAATCAAATTGCTCATTTTATTTTATTTTTTTCTAATTTCAGTTATTTTTTGTTTTGGATATCGTGCACAAATCTAATTCTTTTTTTTATTTTGAGTTGTAATTATTTAGGATTTTACTTAGAAATTGCATGGAAATCAAATTGCTTATTTTATTTTATTTTTATTCTAATTTCAGTTTTATTGTACTTGATATGGGCTCTTTTACTTAGTAATTTGTATAGAAATTAAATTAGTAATTTTTATTCCAAATTATAGTTTTATTTTAGTTGGTATGGACTCTTTTACTTAGGAATTCGTATAGAAATTAAATTGCTAATTTTTTTCATTCCAAATTACAATTTTATTTTACTTGGTATGGACATTTTTACTTAGGAATTTGTATTGAAATCAAAATACTGGTTTTATTTTGTTTTTTATTCTAACCAAATTTCATTTTTATTTTACTTAACGTGGGCTATGTCTTTCAATCTAGACTGTTATAATCTTTTTCCACCGATTAATGTGGGCATTTCTAGCCTTTTGAGCGAACACAATGATTTCTTTTGACGCTCACGAGTTTTATTCAGAATTTCAATTATTTGTTTGTTGTATTTCGTATACAAATCTAATTGCCAATTATTGTTTAATTTTTATTCCAAATTTTAATTATTATAATTTGTATCAAATCAAATTGCTCATTTATTTTATTTTTATTCCAATTTTAGTTATTTTTTGTGTTGGATTTAGTACACAAATATAATTCCTATTTTTTTTATTTCAATTGTAATTATTTAGGATTTTACTTACAAATTCATATGGAAATCAAATTGCTAAGTTTATTTTATTTTTAGTTCAATTTCAGTTTTATTGTACTTGATATGAGTCTGTTTTATTTGGGAATTAGTATAGAAATTAAATTGCTACTTTTTTACTCCAAATTACGCTTTTATTTTACTTGGTATGGACTCTTTTACTTAAGAATTCAAATAGAAATTAAATTGCTAATTTTTTATTCCAAATTACAGTTTTATTTTACTTGGTATGGACTCTTTTACTTAGAAATTAGTATTGAAATCATAATGCGTGTTTTATTTTATTTTATATTCTAATTACGCTTATTTAGGATTTTACTTTGGAATTGAATTGAAATCATGTTGCTTATTTTGTTTTATTTTTATTCAAATTTTAATTATTTCTTGTTGTATTTCATATACAAATATAATTGCTAATTATTGTTTAGTTTTTATTTCAAATTTTAATTATTGTAATTGTATCGAAATCAAATAGCTCATTTTATTTTATTTTTATTCTAATTTCAGTTATTTTTTGTGTTGGATATCGTATACTAATCTAATTCCTATTTTTTTTAATTTTGAGTTGTAATTATTTAGGATTTTACTTAGAAATTGCATGGAAATCAAATTGCTTATTTTATTTTATTTTATTTTTATTCTAATTTCAGTTTTATTGCACTTGATATGGGCTCTTTTACTTAGGAATTTGTATAGAAATTGAATTGCTATTTTTTATTCCAAATTATAGTTTTATTTTAGTTGGTATGGACTATTTTACTTAGGAATTTGTATAGAAATTAAATTGCTATTTTTTTTTCATTCCAAATTACAATTTTATTTTACTTGGTATGGACTCTTTTACTTAGGAATTTGTATTGAAATCAAAATGCTGGTTTTATTTTGTTTTTTATTCTGACCAAATTTCATTTTTATTTTACTTAACGTGGGCTATGTCTTTCAATCTAGACTGTTATAGTCTTTTTCCACCGATTAATGTGGGCATTTCTAGCCTTTTGAGCGAACACAATGATTTCTTTTGACGCTCACCAGTTTTATTCAGAATTTTAATTATTTATTTGTTGTATTTCGTATACAAATCTAATTGCCAATTATTATTTAATTTTTATTCCAAATTTTAATTATTATAATTCGTATCGAAATCAAATTGCTCATTTTATTTTATTTTTATTCCAATTTTAGTTATTTTTGTGTTGGATTTCGTACACAAATATAATTCCTATTTCTTTTATTTTGAATTGTAATTATTTATGGATTTTACTTAGATATTTATATGGAAATCAAATTGCTAGTTTTATTTTATTTTTAGTTCAATTTCAGTTTTATTGTACTTGATATGAGCTCTTTTATTTAGGAATTGTATAGAAATTAAATTGCTATTTTTTAATACCAAATTATAGTTTTCTTTTACTTGGTATGGATTCTTTTACTTAAGAATTAGTATAGAAATTAAATTGCTAATTTTTTATTCCAAATTACAATTTTATTTTACTTGGTAGGACTCTTTTACTTAGAAATTTGCATTGAAATCAAAATGTTTGGTTTTATTTTATTTTATATTATGAATTACGCTTATTTAGGATTTTACTTTGGAATTGAATTGAAATCATGTTGCTTATTTTGTTTTATTTTTATTCAGAATTTTAATTATTTTTTGTTGTATTTCATATACAAATATAATTGCCAATTATTTTTTAGTTTTTATTTCAATTTTTAATTCTTGTAATTCAGATCGAAATCAAATTGCTCATTTTATTTTATTCTTATTCTAATTTCAGTAATTTTTGTGTTGGATATCGTACACAAATCTATTTTTTTTTAATTTTGAGTTGTAATTATTTAGGATTTTACTTAGAAATTCGCATGGAAATCAAATTGCTTATTTTATTTTATTTTTTTCTTCAGAATTTCAGTTTTATTGTACTTGATATGGGCTCTTTTACTTAGGAATTCGTATAGAAATTAAATTGCTATTTTTAATTCCAAATTATAGTTTTATTTTAGTTGGTATGGACTCTTTTACTTAGGAATTCGTATAGAAATTAAATTGCTATTTTTTTCATTGCAAATTACAATTTTATTTTACTTGGTATGGGCTCTTTTACTTAGGAATTTGTATTGAAATCAAAATGCTGGTTTTATTTTGTTTTTTATTCCGACCAAATTTCAGTTTTATTTTACTTAGCGTGGGCTATGTCTTTCAATCTAGATTGTTATAAGCTTTTTCCATCGATTAATGTGGGCATTTCTAGCCTTTTGAGCGAACACAATGATTTCTTTTGACGCTCACGAGTTTTATTCAGAATTTCAATTATTTGTTTGTTGTATTTTGTATACAAATCTAATTGCCAATTATTATTTAATTTTTATTCCAAATTTTAATTATTGTAATTCGTATCGAAATCAAATTGCTCATTTTATTTTATTTTTATTCTAATTTCAGTTATTTTTTGTGTTTGATATCGTACACTAATCTAATTCCAATTTTTTTTATTTTGAGTTGTAATTATTTAGGATTTTACTTAGAAATTGCATGGAAATCAAATTGCTAATTTTATTTTATTTTATTTTTATTCTCAATTTCAGTTTTATTGTACTTGATATGGGCTCTTTTACTTAGGAATTTGTATAGAAATTGAATTGCTATTTTTATTCCAAATTACGCTTTTATTTTAGTTGGTATGGACTCTTTTACTTAGGAATTGTATAGAAATTAAATTGCTATTTTTTCATTGCAAATTACAATTTTATTTTACTTGGTATGGACTCACATTATTTAGGAATTTGTATTGAAATCAAAATGTTTGGTTTTATTTTGTTTTTTATTCCACCAAATTTCAGCTTTTATTTTACTTAGCGTGGGCTATGTCTTTCAATCTAGATTGTTATAATCTTTTTCCATCGATTAATGTGGGCATTTCTAGCCTTTTGAGCTAACACAATGATTTCTTTTGACGCCACCAGCTTTTATTCGTAATTTCAATTATTTGTTTGTTGTATTTCAGTATACAAATCTAATTGCCAATTATTATTTAATTTTTATTCCAAATTTTAATTATTGTAATTAAGTATCGAAATCAAATTGCTCATTTTATTTTATTTTTATTCTAATTTCGCTTATTTTTTGTGTTTGATATCGCATAACTAATCTAATTCCTATTTTTTTTTATTTTGAGTTGTAATTATTTAGGATTTTACTTAGAAATTTGCATAGAAATCAAATTGCTAATTTTATTTTATTTTATTTTTATTCTAATTTCAGCTTTTATTGTACTTGATATGGGCTCTTTTACTTAGGAATTTGTATAGAAATTGAATTGCTATTTTTATTCCAAATTACAGTTTTATTTTAGTTGGTATGGACTCTTTTACTTAGGAATTCGTATAGAAATTAAATTGCTATTTTTTTCATTCCAAATTACAATTTTATTTTACTTGGTATGGACTCTTTTACTTAGGAATTTGTATTGAAATCAAAATGCTGGTTTTATTTTGTTTTTTATTCCGACCAAATTTCAGTTTTATTTTACTTAACGTGGGCTATGTCTTTTCAATCTAGATTGTTATAATTTTTTCCACCGATTAATGTGGGCATTTCTCGCTTTTTGAGCTTAACACAATGATTTCTTTTGACGCCACCAGCTTTTATTCGTAATTTCAATTATTTGTTTGTTGTATTTAGTATACAAATCTAATTGCCAATTATTATTTAATTTTTATTCCAAATTTTAATTATTGTAATTAGTGATCGAAATCAAATTGCTCATTTTGTTTTATTTTTATTCTAATTTCAGCTTATTTTTTGTGTTGGATATAGTACACTAATCTAATTCCTATTTTTTTTATTTTGAGTTGTAATTATTTAGGATTTTACTTAGAAATTTGCATAGAAATCAAATTGCTAATTTTATTTTATTTTATTTTTATTCTGAATTTCAGTTTTATTGTACTTGATATGGGCTCTTTTACTTAGGAATTTGTATAGAAATTGAATTGCTATATTTTATTCCAAATTACAGTTTTATTTTAGTTGGTATGGACTCTTTTACTTAGGAATTCGTATAGAAATTAAATTGCTATTTTTTTCATTCCAAATTACAATTTTATTTTACTTGGTATGGACTCTTTTAGTTAGGAATTTGTATTGAAATCAAAATGCTGGTTTTATTTTGTTTTTTATTCCGACCAAATTTCAGTTTTATTTTACTTAACGTGGGCTATGTCTTTTCAATCTAGATTGTTATAATCTTTTTCCACCGATTAATGTGGGCATTTCTAGCCTTTTGAGCGAACACAATGATTTCTTTTGACGCTCACCAGTTTTATTCAGAATTTCAATTATTTGTTTGTTGTATTTCGTATACAAATCTAATTGCCAATTATTATTTAATTTTTATTCCAAATTTTAATTATTATAATTAGATCGAAATCAAATTGCTCATTTTTATTTTATTTTTATTCCAATTTCAGCTTATTTTTTGTGTTGGATTTAGTACACAAATATAATTCCTAATTTTTTTTATTTTTAATTGTAATTATTTAGGATTTTACTTAGAAATTTATATGGAAATCAAATTGCTAATTTTATTTAGGAATTCAGTATAGAAATTAAATTGCTAATTTTTTAATACCAAATTACAGTTTTATTTTCCTTGGTATGGATTCTTTTACCTAAGAATTAGATAGAAATTAAATTGCTATTTTTTATTCCAAATTACGCTTTTATTTTACTTGGTATGGACTCTTTTACTTAGAAATTTGTATTGAAATCAAAATGCAGGTTGTATTTTTTTTTGATATTCCGAATTACAACGTTATTTTACTTGATGTGGACTATTTCTTTCCATCTAGACTGTTATAATCTTTTTCTGTCGATTAATGTGAGAATTTATAGCCCTTTTAAGCGAACGCGAAGAATTCTTTTGATCCTGCTTTAATAACATAATAGATAGGTAGGTTTGCATTATAAAAATATACTTAACTATGAATCTAGTAACACAAACTACGTACCGATGTTATTTGACCGGCACAGTATTTTCCTAGGCCTCAAGCGTCGAGCTCATCAGCGGGACTGGACTGGATGATGGACCGCCACGTGGCGGTGGCGCGGATTCACTGCGCCCGTTACTGTGCGCACTTAAGGCGTGCGCATTTATTATCTATGGTCTCTACTGTAATCCGCTCCCTAATTTCCCGCAGTAACTGCTCCTTTCCTCCGGAATACCAGTACACCACGCCAACTCTGCGCGCGAGTTTACTCTTCACCCCCCTCCATGACACGCGGGCCCCGCCCGGCCCGCATCTGCAGGGTGAGGCGTTTCCCTGGTTGGCTGGCGAGAGGTGAAAGAGTCGTCGTCCCCGGCCTCCATTTCGCTCTCCTTTCTAGCTCCGCCGCAGCCACTAGAATAACAAGGGGAGGAGAGCTCATGCATCTTCTTCTCTCGTCTCCGTCTGCGAACTTTAGTTGAGATCATAGAGATTATCAGGCCAGGGCGCCAGGCAGTGAGGAGGATCGACGCAAGCAGGGGCAGGAGCAGAGTCACAGAACAACCGACAGGGTATTTACTCGGACCATTTAGTACTCCTCCGCTTGTCTCGTCCCTCCTTTCACCCACCACCCTCTTCTTCTCTTCTCCATTCCCCCCTCCTCCTTCAAATCTTTCCCTTTCCTACACCCCTCGCTAAATCCTCTTCCTCTCCTCCTGTACTCTACCATGCCGCTCTTGCTTCATCTTCTTCTCCTCGCTTTTTACTGTTAGCCAGGCCCAGGATCGTTACCCACTCTTCCTTTCTTGATCGGCCGGTTGCTCGATCGATCCATCGAGAGGAAGGCAAGATCATCCGAGTGCATGCGCAGCATGTTCGGGGACTGCCAGGTTCTGTCGTCGATGGCCGCCATGGCCGCCGCCTCCTCCTCGGCCGACGCGCTCTTCATCCCCAACCCCGCCCTCGCCGGCTTCATGTCTAACTCCTCCTCCGCCATGCCCTTTCACCACTTCCCCACAACCACCACCACCACCTTGATACCTGTAAGTACTCTGCTAGCTAGTCAACAATCTTCTTCTTCTTTTCTTCTGCATGTTTTTACACATATTAATTGGTCGAAACCAACGGTTCCTCTTTTGTTGTTTTTTGCAACAAAAAAAAATTGTCTTGTTTTCGACACGTACGCGCGCAGAAGGAGGAGGGCTTGATGGGCGGGATTCAGATGGCCAAGGACGAGGAGATGGAGATGGAGCTCAGCGGCGGCTCCGGCAGCGGCCACCTGGACGGGCTGCTCAGCTTCGCGGACGTGGACGACGAGAGGGACCAGAAGCCGCAGCACAGCGGGCACGAGCAGGCGGAGCAGTCGGGGTCGGCGGCGGCGTCCAACAGCAAGAAGAAGCGGTACCACCGCCACACGGCGCACCAGATCCAACAGATGGAGGCGTAAGAGCATCGAGACCACCATTTCTTCTTCCTGAATGCTCATTGTTCTTGAATACTCATGCAAGGTCAAATCAAATATGCGCATATGCAGGATGTTCAAGGAGTGCCCTCACCCGGACGACAAGCAGCGCCAGAGGCTGAGCCAAGAACTGGGCCTCAAGCCTCGCCAGGTCAAGTTCTGGTTCCAAAACCGCCGCACACAGATGAAGGTATGGAAGATTGCTCGCTTGCTTCGCCTCTTGAGTTGAGATTTGTTTCTTGGTACTGACTGACACGACGAGTGCTTTTGTGTGCGCGAGCGCAGGCTCAGCAGGACCGTGCGGACAACGTGATCCTGCGTGCTGAGAACGAGAACCTCAAGAGCGAGAACTTCCGGCTTCAGGCCGCCATCCGCAACGTCGTCTGCCCCAACTGCGGCCACGCCGCCGTCCTCGGCGAGATGACCTACGAGGAGCATCAGCTCCGCACCGAGAACGCAAGGCTCAAAGACGAGGTCCGTACATATATAGATGCTTGCATAAACCATTCCATATCCCTCGACTAGTCGAGCTCCACTTAAACCCTAATCCCGGAGTATGTACTGTACTCATCTTTCTTTTCTTTTGATCCGGACCAATATTGTGCGCGCATGCAGCTGGACCGCTTGGCGTGCATTGCGACCCGGTACGGCGGCGGCGGCCGGCAGCCGGGCCTGCCGACGTCGGCTCTGGGCTGCATGTCGGCGCCGCCGCCGGTCCTCCTGCCGCCGCTCGACCTCGACATGAACGTCTACTCGCGGCATTTCACCGAGCAGCAGTCCGTCATGGGCTGCGCCGACCTCATACCGCCCGTCGTGCCGCAGCAGATCGCCGACCACGGAGTGGCGTACGTGGGCGCGATGGCGCCTGTCCAGGAGCAGGACAAGCAGCTGGTGCTCGACCTCGCCTCCACGGCGGCCGACCACCTCGCCAAGATGTGCCGCGCTAACGAGCCGCTCTGGGTGCGTCGCCGCGGCGCGGCCTCGGAGGTCATGGCTGTGGACGAGCACGCGCAGATGTTCAGCTGGCCGGTGGACGGTGGAAAGCAGGGAGACGTCGCCGTGGCGAGGACGGAGGGGACGCGGGACAGCGCCGTTGTCATCATGAACAGCATCACACTGGTGGATGCCTTCCTGGACGCGGTGAGATCATCACTTTCTTAATTTCTTGCATGTCCATGCCTCGATTAATTATGTTAAGCTGATGAAAAAAATAAAAACTGTGCATGCATGCAGAACAAATGGATGGAGCTGTTCCCTTCGATTGTTTTCAAGGCAAGAACCATTCAGGTTATAAGCCATGGAGCTGCTTCGGGCCATCTGGGCAGTGGATCTCTCCTCTTGGTAACTAGTAAAAATTTAGCTTCAATTGTTCTCCGATTCATCTAGCTAGCTAGCTAGTACGTGCAGTAAATTAAATGTAACTGATGATTTGAATTGATGAGCAGATGCAAGCAGAGGTGCAGTTCCTGTCTCCCCTGGTGCCGGCGCGGGAGATGGTGTTCTTCCGGTACTGCGTGCACAACGCCGACGAGGGGAGCTGGTCCATTGTCGATTTCCCGGCCGACGGGTTCCAGGATGGGCTGCTGCAAACCTCGGTGGTCCAGTGCCGGAGGCGGCCGTCAGGCTGCATCATTCAGGACATGCCCAATGGCTACTCGAGGGTGGTGTGGGTGGAGCACATGGAGATGGTGGGGGAGGAGAAGCCGCTGCAGCCAGTGTTCAAGGATTACGTCGGCGGCGGCACGGCGTTCGGGGCCACGCGCTGGGTCTGCCTCCTCCAGCGCCAGTGCGAGCGCCTCGCCAGCGAGCTCGCCCGCAACATCGCCGACCTCGGAGGTATATAATATGTCATTTCCACTTTCACCACCTCTACTACTACTTGCCTTGCCTGCTCTCTATACATACATTCTAGTATTTTGCATTTCACTTGCTCATCCTGCGTGAGAATTGTGATCCCAAGCCTTAACTTGTCCGGACCCGTCGATCGCGCCATGCATTTTTATGTCTCTACTCTGGATGTTATTGCCTGCCTGCCTGCCAAGTGTTTGACCTTTGGCCTCAGAGAGACAGGGGGAAGGTCCAGCATTTTGTTTCTTCTCTTTTCATCAAGATGTCGTTTATCTGTTGTCATATATATGTATATGCGATCGGTTATACTTTGTACCACCATTCTTCAATCAATCGGTTAGGACCTTCAACCGGTTTTACTTATGTCACGGCAATTCTTTTGTAGCAAAGTGTTTGGTTCTGAGTGATAACAATCAACATCCATCTTGACAAAAGTATGACCACCATCTTGTGTTCATTTGCCTCGATTTCTAATTCCTAGTGATCCGCACCCCTGAGGCGAGAACAAATATGATGAAGCTGTCGCAACGGATGATCACCATCTTCTGTGCTAACATCAGTTCTTCGGGGAGCCAATCTTGGACGGCTCTCTCAGATTCTACAGAGGACACAATCAGGGTCACAACAAGGAAGAACACTGAGCCGGGGCAGCCCAGCGGTGTCATCCTCACTGCGGTGTCCACAAGCTGGCTTCCTTTCGTCCATCAGCAGGTGTTTGAGCTGCTTGCAGATGAACAACAGCGCTGTCAGGTAGTTGTTATGCTGAATTGTTGTTATGCTTCTTAGTTTTAGGTATGTCCGCTGATAATTTAATTTTATTTATCAGTTCCTTGATGGATGTTGCGCTTTTGTAGCTGGAGATCTTGTCAAATGGGGGCTCACTTCATGAGGTGGCTCATATTGCAAATGGATCACATCCAAGGAATTGCATTTCTCTTCTTCGCATAAATGTAAGTACTCTTGTCAATTGCCACAACTTCTGGATGGTTGAGCTTCTTACTAATAATTCTCATATTTGAAAATAGAATTTTGTGCACTAAGGTGTCACATATTTAATATCCTCCTTCAAGTGCATAATCATAATAAGTTAGCTCTTCATTGGTACTTTCAAGTACTTATGCTGAAAGAGCATAGTTTTTTTTGCTGAAAGAGCATAATCACGAGTCAGCTCTTAAATGCTATTGATCAAGATTTGATTTAGGACTCATAATCCAGGCTGGTGTGAACAGTTAAAAGAATTATGTATTGTACTATGTGAACATGAGAATATACAAGTATGAAATGTGTTTATGCTTTCTACTGCAAAAATGTCAGAAATGAAGCAAAGGTTTGCAAAAGCTCAATACTACTGAGTTACTGCAGTAACTGCACTCTGGTGAAGAACTGTTGTTCATTTCAATAGTTCTTCAAGGACTTACTGTTTGCTACCAATGTAAAAGGACAAGAAATTAACACCGGCTACTTGAGCTGTACAGGACTCAAGATGCCACATTAAATGAGGTTTGAGTGGTCTAGACTGAGGCTGTGCACATGCTTCACTGCAATTTGCTACCAAAATTTTCAGATTCATGTGCTGTCAATGCCTTCACATTTCATCTAGAAATAAGGCGAACAGTCAATTTATAAAATCTCATGTTGTGCATGTATAGCTTATATGTCGAAAAAATCATTCCATTTTCGTTTTAGCCTTTGATATACTGCCTTTAAATCTTTACAAACTGAATGGGCCATCTAGCTCATTTGTCTTCTCAATGTACAATGAAGCAGCATGCATGTGTCATCTAAGAGTCATAGAAAACTCTGATTAAACTGTTCGAGAATGGTTGTTTAATATCGCCTTTTCTGCTAGAAAAGCTAAAAATATATTGCCATTGTCCACTTCTTTGCAAAGAACTTGACATTTTTGCAACTGATGAAAACACAGGCTGCAAGCAACTCATCACAAAATGTGGAGCTCCTGCTGCAGGAGAGCAGCGCCCACCCTGATGGTGGAAGCCTTGTGGTGTTTGCAACCGTGGATGTTGACGCCATCCAGGTGACGATGAGCGGCGAGGACCCTTCCTACATTCCTCTCCTCCCCCTGGGCTTTGCCATCTTCCCAGCCAACAACCCTTCGCCTGCCGCCACTAGCGCGAAAACTGGCGATGGCGAAAGTACTCCAGGTAACGCAGATGAGCCCGCCACTGGCTGCCTCCTCACCGTCGGCATGCAGGTTCTAGCCAGTGCCGTACCTTCAGCCAAGCTCAACCTCTCAAGTGTCACTGCAATCAACAGCCATGTCTGCAATGCCATTCACCAGATTACAGCAGCACTTAAAGGTGCTGGAGCTAGCCGGGGTGAGCCGGCGTCTGCAGTGTCCGACCAGTAGCAAGAAAGGCTTGGTGGGAACGGAGGGGAGCACATGACGCAGACCAAAATGCCTTTCAAGTCCAATTATTTTGCTACTTGCTAACACCTCAATTGTTTCTGTTAGCCCAGGTGCAAGGGAGGATTTGACAAGAGCCCAACACTAACAACACGACCAAATAAAAAAAACTCCTCTCTTCCCGCCATGCGCCTCTCAAAATGACAAAAATACCCCCAATAAACACCTGGGGGCATTTTGATCATTTTGGGAAGCTAATGCTATTTACAATTAGAAAAAGGGTCTTGTCAAGCTCTCACTTGCACCAACCAACTGAATCATGAAAACTTGCCGACAGCAGCTCAGGCATTTTGGTCTTGCAGTTCTTGCTACTCCCTCTCTGTGTTCCCTTCCTCAAAAGGTCAAACTGTCAAGGTTAGCTTTGGTATCTTTCTTTGATTTTGTAATAATAAGATGGAAGAAGACTTAGTTTGAATGTGCGGTTTGTGGTAGACTTAGTAACTTGTGTAAGCTTCAAGACTTAAGCAAATTGTAGGAGAGAAGAGAAAGGAGGAGAGGAGGAGTCAAGAGCGAACCAGTTGTGACCCTTCCCTGTAGAGAAGGGTCTTGGTTCGGGAATTGACTTGTTTCCTATCCGCAATGCCTTTGCCTTGTCTGTAACCTTTGCCCTCTGTTATTACTATGTTGCTACAGTCCAGTAACTACATTGGAAAGTTTAGCCTAATGCTGCTTTGCTCTGCATGCTCTCTCTCTCTCTGGTTGTTGCATGGGAGTGAATGTGCATGCTTCCTTTTTTTTTGTGTCAATCTAATTTGTGCCCAGCCATGAATGCGCTGCCTTTCTGCTGCATTGCATTGGATCCCTTTTCTTTCTTGCTGCCTCCTCCTTTGCTTGAAATATTCTGACAACCTACAACTGTGGAGGACCAATTTTTGAGCTGCAGGGCAATGCAATGCTATGCAAGCATCTGCTGCTGCTTATTTATTCCCATGTACTACACATGGAGATGCTGTGTCTGATGAGTAGGTGGAGAGATGCCTGTCATAAATAACAAGGGGACCGGCTGGGCAGGCCCTTCTTCCTTTGCTGCAAACTGCCATAGATCTCCCTATCCCTATCTAGTAGGAGTATCTCCTAGTCCTACTCGTAGATGTGTCTTGTGTGTTTTTGAGCAGCTCACTTCCATGGGATAGCATGGCGCCATTCCTGTGTTTGATGCTCTGACTTGTGTGTTTGTGTGTGCCATTTATAAATGTTATGTAGCATGCTTGCTTTAGCTGGATCAGGAATCTCTCCCTATCTTTCAGCTGGGTTTTGGAGTTCCGGCAGTGACAACAGAAAGGGAAGAGGTGTCGTTCCATGCCTGTGTTATTCATCTTGTGTTAATAAATGGTGTTCCTGAGTTCTCACTAAAAGCAGCATGCAACATTTGTAGTTATGTTCATTTGAGGGAGACAACTGGGTGGTGTCATCACTCATCAGTGGCAAGGCTTGGCATTAGCCCTAAGAAGTAGCCCTTGAAGCCTCCTTGGAATGACACTCGTGGAGAAGTTAAGAGCTCTCCAATCTATCTGCCTGCCTGTGCCCTACATGCATGGACCATGACGCGTCAGGTCAGGCCTTGCATGCCATGGCATTGCCATTGCCATTGCTCTGCTCTGGTGCCTGCTTACAGCTTGCCCAGCAAATGTGAAGCTAGCTCCTGCTGTTTGTTATTTGTCTTAATTTCCTGACTATTTTGTGCAGTATTAATTTGTGATGGTTTGTCACGACATAGTAATAAAGATTGCTTTCTGCGTTACTCGCTCCAGCAGTGAAGTACTCAAGTTCAGAGTTTTGACTATTACAATTTTTTTTGACTATTACATTTCATCTTCTTCAAGCGACAAACAAATATGAGGACAAAGACTACCAATCAAATGACAGGCCAATGAGAATATGCAAATCTAAATGGCAACCACATATAGATGGAGAAGACAAGACAATGCGGTAACCGAATGATATTCACAAGAGCTATGGAAGGGAATGCTTATATCACGTATCTGTACAGCAAGTGTTCTCTCGCAGTTCTGAACCGAAAATTGCTTCTCTCACAGTTCTGAACTGGTAGCTATCTCAGGCTAGTTCTGTTCTATCCTAGCCAGCAAGCTGATGCCATTGCCAGATGCATCATCGTATCAGTCAGAGATTCCGAATCCGAGTGCATTGCAGTCAATGGGATGGATGTAGACATGTAGTAGCCAGATGGTGTGACTGGTATGCACATGGACCAGGCATTGCCTTGCCATGCTCCAGGATTGGGTTGGATTCTGCACATCCACGACGCCACGGCGCACTGAATCGGAGGGACGCCGCGAACCCGTCCTCGTTCTCCTGCCCCTCCTCCTGCATGTACCGATCCATCTCGTGCTTCTCCAGCTGCAGCGTGCTCCGGTTCAGGAAGCCCTCGCTGGCCTTCCGGTCCGCCTCAAATGTCGCCTTGGGATCACTGTCCCTCATATCCAGATTGGCTGAATCGATTATAATTTCAGGTTCTTGACAGAAAATTGTGTTTTTTGAGGAATTACAGCAGGTTTCACTGTCCCTCATCTCGCTGGAATTACAGGACTAGTGATGAATGGATTGACTAGCATGAAAGCTTCTTCTACAGGGTTCCCATGGAAATTACAGATACAGTGTAAACTTCACGTTCTGAAACCAGAAGGAACGATTAACCTAGTCAACTTTTCCGTCCAGATTCATTGGCCTAGCAACTGGTGAACTTGCAACGGCAGACACAAGATTGGAGAGCCTGGCGATTAATTTTTTAACTAGCGTAGAAGTTTCTACACAAGATTGGAGAGCCTGGCGATTAATTTTTTAACTAGCGTAGAAGTTTCTACATGCTGGTTCCCATGAAAAATTACATGCACAGAATCTGCTTCTCGTTCTGAAACCCAGAGTTGGGGGGATTAACCTAGTCTGCATTTCCATCCAGATTCAGCGACCCACCATCAACTAGTGCAGTAGTGCTTACCGTCGAGACGGTCGTGAGGCCACGCGAAGTAGTCCCAATCCCACCTCTCGAACTCGTACTTGGGGCGCTGCAGCTTCACCAGCGGCTCTCGCACGGCGACGGCGAACCCCAACTCCGGGCTCCTGCGAAATGCAGCAAACCAAACACCAGGAAACAAATCAAATTGAGCAAGAAAGCGATCCTTGAACAGAGTATGCATGCACATCATAACGCAGAAACACTCAAGAACGTGATGGAACAAGGAGCGGATGAAAACAACAGGAAGCCGAGCGCGTTGAGTGGAGATAGAGGCGCAAGAATGGCGATCACAAGACGGCAAAACGACTGGAGAAACAGAAGAGGAAGCATTGCGAGACCAAGAGCAACCGAGGGGATCAAAAGCTGCTGCTCCTCACCTGGGAATGGCGAATCCCCTGTCCATCTCGATCTCTGCTCTGAACCGGCCGCCTCCGTTCCTGTGCTCTCTCCTGCTCAACCTCTCCATGGCCTCGTGCCTTCCCGATGCGCTGCTTCTCATCTCCCTGCTTCCAATGGCGCTCGCTTTGCGTTTGTGGCCTGGGAGTCGAGCGGATCGAGCGGGAGTAGAGAAATATATAGGTGGACTGGGGAGGAAGAAGAGGAGGGAAACCCGAGTTGGTTAGTTGTGGTCGTTAGTTAGACTTGGACTCATCCCTTTCTTTATGTGGGCTTCCTCTGTGTGGCCATCCCTGTGGCTTCACTTCTGCTAAGATTGACAGCTAAGCTCTTCCTACATCACATTACCTGGAGTAGAAAGTAGACACAGACACAGAAACAGAAACAGTAACAGCAATGTGACGTGCTTCCTCAAAATAGCAGTATGTACGTACGGTGTGACGATATTGTCAGAGCATGAACCTAACAGAAGCATGATAACTCTATTACTAGTAATTAGAAGCACACCGGCTACGAACATTTAGTTTGGTAGCAGCAGAGTCAGAAATGACCACAATTTACACAAGTTATCAAGACAATTTAGCCTGAATAGTTGTTCACGTTGACATAAGATATTAGTTATGTTGTCTAGTCAAATTACCCCAACGATGTTGCAAGTTGCCATACAAAATTCTTCAGCTATATATATGAAATCGACGAAATGGAAGGGAAGTAATCAATTGTCATCTCACTGATGTGCCTGACAGGTCTGCCTCCAACTCGAAGGGGGGAAAAAGAATAATAAAAATAAAACCATGCATTCATCCAGATGGGATAGCATCAGGCATTTGACTGTCTGGTGAGGCATTTTTACAAGGCAATCGTATACACTCACAACACCCAGTACACTACCGAGCTGCAATCCAATCCACTACTGAGAGCATAATATCCGTCCCATCCCTATGTTCGATATCAAGTGTGTATTTCCTCTTCTTCTTTTCTTTTGGCAAGAAGTGTGTATTTGTTTGATGGGTGGGCAATTCGATAAACAACTTAACAAGAGCTAATTACCACCAACCTACACCTAAAAAAAGGAATTATTACCATGAACCTAAGAATGCATTGGCCGGCGTGCGATGAAACCGCCGCACATGGATCAAGCCGAAGAATTGATCTTTTCAGGGTTCAGGAAAAAAAGAAGGAGAAGATCTTTTCAGCAATTCAATCACCACCTGTACTAGCTCTAGACCGATCAATCCTGCCGTGGCTGCGCATACATGGACATAGTGGCGGAGCCAGAATTTTTTCGAAGCCTGGACAAGCCTTCCAAAGTCCGGACAAGCCCACAGCTGCAGCCACGCCACGAGTCTACGGCCGCTCGTTCGCCTCCCAAGTCCGGTCGCGAAACGCGAAGCAAAGTCTGAGCTGGAGGGACATCGCCGGTAGGCAGGGCAGGGCAGGCTGGCACATCTTGCTGCATCCTAACGCCCGGGCACTTAGCATGACGCCCGCAATTAGCTCCTTGAATTTGATGCGATTAACTCGTTAGAATCCAGATTAATCTGGGATGGAAGCATGCACATATACGATAGTCCGTACGTTGGTGGAGGTGCATCCCCACCTACAGGCCCGCGCACCGCGGCCAAGTATACCGTCGCCGGATCATTTTCGAATATGGATGCTATCGGCTTCAAGGATTCGTGCTGTGACTGTACTGTCGGTTCTGGTTCTGGTTCTGGATCATGCTTGCAGCTGCAGGTACTTTCATGCCTCAGTCCCCTCAGCAGCAGCCGAGAGTCCGTGATGAACGCTTTTTCGATCTTACTCCCCGGTTCACGCAAACAGATCGTTTTAAAATGTGTGTTAGAAACTCTGGTTATCGATTCCTTTTTAAATATTTAGATTAAATATACGAAGATCGTGTGTAGATTTGTCTTGAAAAATATTTCATAACTAGCAGGGTGTCCCGCGCATTTGCGCGGCTAGATTTGTTTTAAAGTTTTTAATCTCAAATGATATAACTTAGATGCTTGAGAAAATATTTACGTATCTCGTAGCTATTTAGATTTTTAAGATATCGTAAGCATTAGAATTGACAATAGAAACTTGAAGAAAAACACAACTTAAGGAACGCAGCTGATGTATGAGTTTTGATGGAAGAAACATCTCTAGCATAATAAATTAACCACTCTCCATTATATATGTATCATGTAGCTGCATGCCCTTTTTTTTTCTCCACTGGCTACTCTTTTCCAAAATATTTGTATGCACATGTACCTCTGTTAATCTCAAGCAATACGTTGATTATATATACAACAAATTATCTTATTAGTTTATATGGTATTAGAGTACCTTGCCCACGTATACACAGATGCACTATGGGTGACCTACCTTGAACTTATCTTCCCTCACGTCGGTTGCCCTATCGAACTGTGTGTCTTTTATCTCTTCTCCCCGTCACATTTTTTCTGCTTCAATCTCCAACATCAAGTCCAATTCTTGATCGATATCTCTCAGTTGCTACCCCTTCCGATGCAATACTCTGCCACATAGTTATCTTCTACTTCTCTCCAATTATTGTTTAATAATAACCGTTGTGATATCAACAAGCATACGTGCAAATATCGCTGATCCTTGCCAGGGACACCCTTTGCACTTTCTCTGGTGGCCCCGAGCTTATTCTTTACTATTGCGCCATCTCTACTCTGAATCTTTTTTCCTTTGTTTATGTACGCTTGTGTTTATATTCGTATGGATACATGCATGTATATACACATGACGATATTATACTTGCTCGATGTCTTCTTTTACCATGTTGGTCGCTCCTCTTCGATGTTGTTCAACTCAACGATGTGGCTTCCTTACTAACTACTATGACCTCCTATCTTCACTGATGCCGGTATGTCTGCTTTAGTCGCTGTCTAACGATATGGTGAATCTTTTCGCCATCGCCGGCGATGCAGTGTCACCAACGATGGCAGCTCTTAGCTACGCGATAACCCCATATCATCGATAGCCCGTCTTCAATGCAAAACTTCATCTCCTCTTTGCTAGGGCTTCCTCATCATTAAGCTTCTTTGGCCACAGACTTCTTCAACAACGTTGATGCTTACCACTTATCATCACAACACTTAGCTCCTTCGACTCCGGCCTAACCAAAATTACACTTTTCCTAGTTATCTGACACATCTCCCACCATGAAGTACCAATGCTCCTCGGTGTGGAGAATCTAGACAGGAACCCACCCATGCACACCCAACAACACAACACATTCCTTTTTATACACAACACACACAACATCCTGCGACTCGGAGCTAACACACGCCAAAGTACTAAGTCAAGAGGGTTCCCATATGCCCTTATGTGGTTGCACACAAAAGTGCTTAGGTCAGTGTCCAAGATGTTCGGTCCTTGTTGACTTAGGCATACAACCACACACCCGATAACCACACCGTCAACCATATGCCCAAGTCCAAAACATTTTGTTTTCGGTTTTAGTTTTTCCAGATACAATACATACAGGGTTTTAGTTTAACACATTCCTGCATGATGATCCCAGCAGAAGATTCGAGCGGTCGGTTGATATAACCCTTTTTTTCTTGAAGGGATTTTTATTAATGATCTGAATTAGCATTCGGTGAATTCAATTGAGACATAAATTTGTTTATATTGAGACATAAATCCGAGCGGTCAGTTGTTGGCCACGTGGAAGATCCGAGCAGTTGGTTGATCGTTGATCGGACGAACACCAAAGATAGTTGGAGGACGAACCACCACCAGTCGCGGCTCCATCTTTTAGGTATCGTGAAAAGTGATACATGTGAAGATCGTGCATTCCAGTCACATTCAGATCCGTTTTTCGAGTCCATGATATAACCAAATTGGATGGATCTTCCATCCGTTTAGCTAAGAAAGAATATGGACCAACACATCGGTAAGACCAATATTAGGTGGGAGGGAGTCGGTGTGGCAAGCTGCGTGTTAGCGGGTGTAAGATCGAGGAGGCTAACTAGAGGGGGGGTGAATAGGCGTTTTAAAAACTTCTTTGGCTAAAACCGATTTCTAATGCGGAAGCTAGTACAAATACAGTTTTGCACAATTAAAGCCTAAATCAACTAGGTTCACCTAAGTGCACCAACAATACAAGTCTATTGATAAATATATCAATTAAACAAAGACTTGTAAGCAATTCAATTTAAGCAATGTAAATAGCACAAAGCTAGGCAAGCATTCATCCACAATGAATAAGCAATTTAATTCGAGGAATATAAATTGCAATATGTAAAACACAAGAATGCAAACCACAATAGACACGGCGATATTTTACCGTGGTGATCGGAGACTTGCCGGTCTCCCCTAATCCACGTTGAGGCAAACCCAAACTAATTGGACCGGCTCCACGAATTGAGCACCCGCCTCCGAGGTAAGTCCAACCACTTGGACCGATTCCAAACCGAACCAACATCTCGCTCCACTAGGGTTGCTCTTTCCTCCACTCCGGAGATGGCGAGCACCAAGCCACTCACAAACCGTCCGGGTCTTCTCACAATCTTCTTTGAGAAGCCCACCGGCGCAACGACGCCACCACGCCGTCTAGGTGTCGGCAAACACCAAGAGTAACAAGTCTACCACTCTCACTTGAACTAATCAAGTGTCAAAGCTTAAGTGGATACACAATCCACTACCTAATGCAACACATGCAATAGGATTTGCCTCTCCAACCTCTCTAAGTGCAACACATGCACAAATGAGTGTGAGAGAGCTTGCACTAGCTCAATAGAATGAATGGGAACACTAGCCACTATCCCACACAAGACCAAGGTGGGTATTTATAGCCCACACACAAAAACTAGCCGTTGTGGAAAAGTCTGCAGAAAAATCAGCAGGAGCAGTTCAACCGCCAACTAGGAATCGGTACAACCGCACTCCCTCCAACGGTTATAAAACTAGCCGTTGGACACTGGTTCAGTACAACCGCCAAATAACAATCGATAATCAAGATCGCCTTGGTTGAACCGCATTGACGCTACATACACAATCGATCGCAGGGTTTCCGAATCTGCTGAAACGACATGCTCTCTGGAAAATATGAACCGCCTTAGAAAAATCGGTACAACCGCAGCGCGGTTCAACCGTTTTACAAATGCAGTTCAACCGATTATCAAGAGAGCTCTAGGTCGAAACAACATCGGTTCTGGTTTTTTTGAACCGCCAACTGGAAATCGGAACAACCGATTTTTGGTCAAACCGCACCAAAAATCTGGTTGAACCGTAGCGCGGTCGAACCATCCAATACACGTCGGTACAACCGATTTCCCAGAGAAAACAGCAACTTGCATTTTCTTTTCAATCTCAACTTTGCAAAACACGTTTGCAAATGATATGAAATGCAAACAAGGGTTCAAAGGCAAGATTCTCAACAAGTTGCAAAACACATTTGCCAATTTTTAGAATCATACCACAAATTGCACTCCGCTTCAACTTAGCTAGCAAAATACATTTTCCACCAAGTTGACGCGCGATGCAAACAAGGGTTCACGTGAGATTCTCAACAAGTTGCAAAACACATTTGCCAACTTATAGAATCACACTACAAGGAATAAGGTACATGGACTTACATCGTTTGCAAAACACATTCGTAAACCAAAGTCACATGCTACAAGGATTATCCATGAGCCACAACTATTTGCAAAACACATTCACAAATATTGGCAACATATTAAAGTGAGCTAGAGCAAACACAATGAGCTATCAACACATGACTAACTCAAGCTACTAGTCAAGACCCCTCTTAATAGTACGGCAACCTATACTAGCAATCCGGTCTCCCAACCAAACACCGAGACCGGTAAAAGACTAGGAACACATCCTTAGCCCTAGCTAGTCATACCTTTGCCTTGCGCAACCACTTGAAGCTTGATGACGCACATCTTCACTTCAAGTCTGGGTCCTTGACTTGAATACTCATCAACACATGATGAGTTCTTCACTTGACCTTCATCAACGCATGATGAAGCTTCACTTCGGGATCTTGACTTGATGCTCATCAACACATGATGACATCCTCCATCCCGAGTCTTGATATGCATCAACACATGATGCACTCTTCACTTGGCTTCTATCAACACATGATGGGTCTTCACTTGACTTGATGATCAACACATGATCATCTCCTCTTCTTGAACATCATTGACACACGATGATTCCCTTTACTTGACTTCCATCAACACATGATGGAACTCCTCTTGACTTGATGACCATCAACACATGATGTCATCCCAAGTCTTCATTATCATGGAACCTAACCTGCTTATCCAACTCATGAAAAATGTTAGTTCCACAACATGATTATCATTAATTACCACAACATACAATTAACTCATAATGGTGGGACAAGATACCATAATCTTTCCCTCTTTGGTAATTGATGATAATCACTTCAATAACAAATAATTGAATGTAGATTGGTATGAGTATATAAGCACTACACAAGTTATATATACTCAACATGAGTGTATACGAACTACACAAGTCGTATGTACTCAAGAATACATGAGCATATATGAACTACACAAGTCTCATATACTCATATGAATATATTAATTACGCAAGTTAAATATATTCAAAGGATATATGAGCACACATGTCTCATATACACACATGAATATATTAACTACACAAGGTATATATATTCAAGGATATGTGAGTACACATGAACTACACAAGTTATGCTATACTCACATATAAGTATATTTAGACTACACAAGTCTTATATACTCACATGAATATATTAACTCCACAAGTTAAATATATTCAAGGATATATGAACTACACAAGTATCATATACTCATATGAATATATTAATTAAGCAAGTTAAATATATTCAATGATATGTTTCAAAGTAAAGATCCCAATTATATGTGGACAAGGAAATATGGATCAATACTAATGAAACCACAAAACATAGATTGAGCTCCCCCTAAATGTGTGCATACACAAATGTGTAATGGAAACATATGCACATATTCAAGTTAGACTTTTGGTGAAGTTCATCCTATATTTTGGATCCGAGGAATGCAATAATATATAAGAACTATGAGGTCGAATGCATACCTCTTTTGTTCTTTATATCCAAACGAGACTAATCATAAGATAAGGCAAATAGAAATGTTAGTCTCACAAATAGATTCATCATTATGAATGCATACCTGTTTGTATTTTTCCTTTTGTTTATCCAATGAATTGGATTTGTCATTAAGAACTTGCATGCCTTCATGATTATCACCTTTATATCCAAATAAGGCTACACAATATGTATATCAATAAAAGTGTTAGTCTCACAATTAGATTTGTCATTAATCACCAAAACTCCATTAACACATAATGGTAGGTCTAGATCCTTCAGTGGGGTGGTGGGGGGTGGGCAGGGGGCACAGGGGGCGGAAGAGGCGTGCGGAGCTGCGGTGGGGCATCGAAGGAGGATGGAGGCGACATGCAGAAGGAGGGATGCAAGAGGCAATGGCGGCGGAGGTAGGCGATGGTGTATCGACTATTCCCGTCCTTGTGTAAACACCACACTGAAGCAACATTGATGTCGCCACTCCCCGCCAAGCAGTTAGTGACAGGTTTGGATATCTTGCGATCGATCGCGGTGATTCTGACAACATCCACTCCCACGTGTCTTATGTCCCTCCTCCGGCCATGTCTCCCCCAACTCCGGCGAGCTACGCGCACCTCCCTCACCACCCCACCCCTCTTCCACTATCGATGGTCGGCGTCACCGTCACCACCTCGTTGTCCCTCTCACCCTCCCCCACCATGCCGCCATTGTCCACCCTAATATTCCATTGGTAAGAGTGTCGCCGCCGCCCATCGCTCGCCACCACCTCCCACCGTAGAGCCGGCGCTTCCCCGTTGGTACCCATGGATGTGCTAGGACGTTCTTTACTTAGTTGTATGCATGGCAGTCGACGTCACTAGTAGATTTGTACTATCCATGATGGTATTGTTCACCACTGATGCCGCTGTGCCGAGTCACCGATCGAGAATTAATATAACTTCACCAACAAAAACATCAACTATATCTAACGTGCTACAGAATTATATATCATCGAGTATATTAAAGGATATTAATGTTCACGTATTTATGTTGGCGTTTTATCGGATATCCATTTTTCTAATTTATCCGATAACTTCTTGATATTCTATTAGATACGAATACATAGCAGATATTAATTGTCCCGTATCATAACACACGTCCCATGAAAATTTCATAAACGAATATATCGAATATAAATTTAATATAGAAAATATCAACACATGCAGATATTTTACAGATACATGATCAGACATATATTATGTGACTTGTTTTCACCCACTAGATATTGCAACAAAATACTTGCTTTGGCGCACTATTTTCTTAGTTTTGCCGCTTAAGAAGAACTTCCCCGCTATTTCCTTCGGAAAATTTTTCCACCTCCCCACTTCTTCCACCTCCAAACTAAAATCCAATCTCCCGGTGCTGTCCCTCCCCCACGTAG
This sequence comes from Phyllostachys edulis, assembly GCA_036346405.1. Classification (NCBI taxonomy): domain Eukaryota; kingdom Viridiplantae; phylum Streptophyta; class Magnoliopsida; order Poales; family Poaceae; genus Phyllostachys; species Phyllostachys edulis. The sequence goes on from CM070563.1 coordinate 704,959, forward strand.
GTTCCCTCAAATCCCTATCTCCTGGCCGGTGGTGCGTCGATTCTAAGTGCGCCAAGGAGAGGGAGCAGCTCGATCGGGCGGCGGCAGCGTGGAGCAGGGCCTCGTTGACTCCTTCCTCCTCCTCGTCGTCGGAGGATTCAAGGAGGGAGCTGCTGGTCTCGGCGAAGGTGCTCCCTCAAATCCCCATCTCTTGGCCGGTCTTTGTCTTGCCCCACGCAGTGCTCCTCAAATCCCCATCTCCTGGCCGGTGCTGTGCCTCCCCCACGCAGGTGCTCCTCAAATCCCCATCTCCTGGCCGGTGCTGTGCCTCCCCCCACGCAGGTGCTCCCTCAAATCCCCTTCTCCTGGCCGGTGCTGTGCCTCTGCTTGCCTCCTCGTGCGTGCTCTCCGCTTGCCTTGGGTCCTTCATACTCTCGGAATTTGATGGGGGGTTATCGCGCTACTGTGTGGTTGTGTAGGTGTTGTACTGGCTCTCCGGCCTCAACTGCAATGAAGAGAATTTCATCATGAAGTTCAGTGCTCAGCGCGCTGCCGTCACCCTCATCGCCCCCGACACCTCCCCACGTACGTTAAACTTAAACCCCTCTCTAGTCACGTTCTATTTCTAGGGTATATGTCTGTCTGCCACATCCAATTTGGAGTGGAATACTACAATGTTGTGGGAAGTGTGGTCGGAGCACAGTAAGGTTAAGATTTTTTTGGTGGAATTTTTGTGGGTCGCGCTTTGAGAATTGGAAGATCTCCCGTGAGAGAGATCTTAGGGTGTGTGCATATATCTCTACTTGTCACAGTTCTTGTGATACTCTGCCGATTATAACCAGATACGTGCATTAGATGTTCATTGGTCACACTTGTTTTCTTGAGACTGGTTTTGAGAAAGTAGATGTGGTATGATCCTTTTTTTTCTAGAGAATGAATTACTTGGTAGTTGAAACATTACTTGATGGTTGAAACAAGAGCAAAGGCAGCCTGGTACAATTGACAGAGACGAATGCATGCTTCCTTCTGATTAGTTTTGCTTTCTATGTTCTTTTTCCTAAACGAACAATTTGTGTGACATTTCTCTTAGTAAACGTGAATACATGAATGACTACTTTGGCTATTACTGTTTTTAGGAGAAATCTGGCTATTAGATACGAATACAATCTTGTGCATGACAAAAAAAAATGGTGTGGCTGATGTTGCAAGATGGGTTACAGCAGAGGTTTCTTGTTGTAGAGCTCTGGTTGGAGAGAACCTTGTAGTCTGGCATCTAACTTAGCATGAGATGTAACAATGATAAGCTTTCTGATACCACAGATCATTTACTTTGGAAGCTTACTACTCACAAATGTTTCACTCTGCATTCTTTATATATCTCTGGTCCATGTTTCCTTTTTTTCATGACATATGTACAAGAAGTGTTTTCTCTCTGTTAGCTGATTCATGATTTGCAACTAAAAGGAACATGTACTGATTATTGTTCTTTAACTTATAGTTGCAGAGCATAGAGTTCTCTAAACAATTTACAGCTCATATAACTGTGTGGCTTATGTATATATTTACCTGTCATTAGATTGTTGGTTGACTTCTGAATTTTTCTTTGCTTTAGCAAAGATATTATGGCTAGGACATCCAGACGATTGCGAAACTTGAACTTTCCAGCACAAGATGCAGAAAATGTGCAACTCCATGAAGATAATTTACAAGGTCCGCCAGAGATCGATAACATATTACCAGAGAGGCCTCATGAATCTACTAGGCCAATTAAGATTATATGTAAGTTTTGTAATTTATTTTTCAAATATATACATAAGTGTGATTTGCCCTAGATACGCACCATTGTGCTATTCCTACATGCAGGGCCAAATGGAGATGTGCGGCAGATTCTAGGGGAATTTCAAGTTAAAAATTTGTCGCGATTAGACAGAGGAAAGATAATTGTGGAGACTGATGAAAATGGTGTTCCAAACGAAAGGTAAGCTTTCATTCTTGGCCAATATCTTGGCCAGCTAGCAGAGAATTCAACATTTGCACCATTGAACATTTCTAGATGGGACAACAAATTGTTTGTGAAGAAAAAGGAGAACATGATCAATCATGTGGAGGTAAAATTTTCACTACATTGCACCATAAATCACTATGTTCACTTAACATGCTAACAATCAACTTTACTTGTTGAAGGATAACTTTGTCTATCCTCCTGAGACAAAGTAGCTTACACGAGACTGGATCCTAATGACTATTAGTAAAAGGTGGAGAGCCTACAAATCTCGTTTGAAGAACAAATATTTCAATTGTCATGAGAGGTCTTTGGATGAAATTTTGAAAAATATTCCAAAAGGTGTTAATGCGCATCAATGGGAAGCTCTTATTGGAATGTGGTGTCAGGATTCACACTCGGTGATGTCTTCATTTTCTCATGCTTCAACTAAACATTGAAATTAGTTTGTTAACATCAGTATTGAGTAAATCCGTTGTATTTGCAGAAATTATGTGAGAAGAACACTCAGTGTGCAAGGCAACAAAAGAACCCGCACACAACCGGGAGAAAAAGCCATGCTAGGCTAAAAAGAGAGACGGTGATAATTGTTCTGCCTCTATATTTTGTTTCTTGATCAACTAAAAGATCTTCTAACAAAAAAAATTAATAAACCTTCTACTATACTTTGTTGTACAGGAAACATTAAGGAACACGAAGGTGCACAAGATTGAGCTATGGGATGAAGCTCATAGGAAAAAGGATGGCAATTATACTAACAAGAATATGAAGACACTAATGGTATATTTTAGTCTTATGGTTACAATAAAAATAATTAGTTCATAGTATAATTACTTGTTTATTTCAATAGGATACAGCTTATGAGGAATTAGCAAAAAGGAAAACAAATAACAATGAGAGCCTATCACGTAAAGATTATAGCGAAGTGTTTAAAGGTGTAATTGGAAAAAAGTCCAAACTTCGAGGGTGCTATGGTGATAAGTATTGGAGCCAAGTAAAGGTTTCTCAGGGACTAACTTTTGTTGAGCAATCTGAGCAAGAAGAAAAGCTTCAATTTGCACTACAATTAATGGGAGATAATGTAGAAGACATAAGAGATGAGGTCAAAATGATGCGTGCGTTCATGGCCAAATATTTTCCTGGAGAGGATTGGAGAAATGCAATGTTAGCGGCAGAAAATGATGAAGTTACCATCTGGACTCCACTTTCTTTGTCCAATGATAAATTGATGAACATTGATATATTATGGTCATGTTCTCATTGCAGGTTGATCTCTTTGAAAGAGTTGTTTCTCATTCCTTTCAATTTTATGCAGAGCTGCAGGGATGAAACCTGGAAAAGCATGGCAAAGTATTGCGTGGAAGATGTACCCAATCTTTTGAAGGATGAGAGTCTGGACAATGTTCAAACACTTCTGTCCCACTTAGTGGAATCTCTTCCAGCCAATGCTGGAGGTTTGATCAAATGGGTTATTGAAGTTAGGAGAAAAAAGGAAGGTGGATCGAGCTTAAGCAAAGAGGAGAAATGAAGGCTTATTTTGAAGGTCCTTTTCCTTTTCTGATGCTGGATCAAACTTTTGCCCCTTGTGTAACATACCTTATACTGGGTGTTCACTTGCAGGAAATGGTATTACAGCAAGTCCGTGATACTAAACTTTTTAGGATAGTCTACGAACTGCAATATGCTAAGAAGCCATGTTGTAGTTGCTCCTCTTCAAGTGACGAAGATTCCCTTGCCCGGATTGCAGCCACTGTGTGCTGTCAAGGGGCCGCATTGCTAACAGGGAACCTTGTATCAGGAGATGGGTTCTGCTGCAGAGAAACATGTTTCAAATGCGTACAAGCGGATGGTGATGGACTTAAGACTGTTATCTCAGGCACTGTGGTATCTGAAGGCAATGAACAGGGTGTTGATATGCTTTTACCAATATCCCCACTGGAAGCGAGCTTGTGCAATTCAAACTTGAGCGACGAAACTGTAAAATATCCATCAAGCACAGATATTCTAACTGTTCTACTGCTGGCTTTACATCCCAGCACGTGGTCGGACATCAAAGATGAGATGCTGAAAGCTGAATTTCAGGTTCTTGTCTCAACAGACAATCATCCTGATGTTCTTAAACGGGAGGTGTGTTGTCTCAACCCAAGCATCGTGCCTATTTGTTTAACTTTGCTCCGTAGCAACATATTTTTCAGATAAAGAAGATGTTTAATTTATTTTCTCTTATGGAAACCATGCCAAGCTTTGTGCCAAATGGATCAGTAGCATAGAACGTACTTGATCTGGAACTTGACAACAGAATCCAAAACCATGACTACCACCACAAACAAATAGACTCAGGCACAAAGGAAAACAGCAAAAGAAAAAGGGAAAAAAACAAGCATGCTTTACATGAATGAAGTAAATCTCATGTATTCCCTGCATAGGGTGTGGGAGTCTGGGATACTGAAGTTTTTAACTTGTTGAATTGTGATGTCTTAGGCACTGATTGTTGCTACATGTATCATGTGAACTCGTAGCTCTAGCTCACAGCTCACACACCCTATTCTTTTTCCCCTTTTCCTGAAATGACTTGGTTCTGGGTGCACCTTTGTTGATATGTCTTCTTTATGCATTTATCTTGCGATTATTGCTCTTTTTTAGATCCGATTATTGCTCTGAGGATACTGATCTGTAGAAATGCAGTAATTAATAAACATGCCCTCATATAACAGGAATATTCAGACTTATGGCATGTTTACCTATAAATGCAACAAAATGACTTGGGCGTCAAACTTTTATGGCACAAATATGAATTGCACCTTCACGTCAAAAAATGTAAGAAGCATAACGTAAGTTAGGTAAAAGGCATCTCTCTCCAAAAGCAGAGTGTTATTTTCTATAATCTTTCTCCATGTTTTTTTGCCTTCATTCCGGGGGTTCCATTCGTATCTCCCTGGAAAAACATAATTTAGTTATCATGCACTGTTGTCTCCTCTTACAAATGAATTCCAAAAGCATTTTGTGTACTACGTAAAGTAACTCCTTATTTGTTGACAGATATTGCATCTAAGGCGGCAGCTCCATTATTGGAAGGCTTGTAAAGAAGAGGAGGCATATGAAGATCCTGTGCCACCATCCCCCTAGCAATGATGCTGAAGTGGCAACCCGCTCACTTGATTAGTGAATTTTAGTGGAACTCGATGTCAGAAGAAAAGTTAGAATGTTAGGAGAGAAATTACTTTACTTGTAACTATTCTCAAACTAGTGATGACGTAGACATCTTATTGATCACTTGTGGTGCTACCCCTTTGTTATTCTATCGATAATGATACCGGACAGACGTCCGGACTCGGCTCATTAACAAAGAGAACTCAGAAAATCTTTCTACAAAGCTTGATAAAAAGGTGATTTTATGCTGTTGGCTTCTGGCCATTATCAGTAAGGTTCATGAGCTGATGCAGATGTTAAGCTTTACATGCCGAGCTTGGTTTATTCTGAAGACTATTGTCCTCGACCTTGAGGATCCCACCGGTAGTCCGGTGCAGCCTATTCTGCAGCATTTGTGCCTATTCTTATTGCTTGAGTGGTGACATATGTCAAAATTTGCTAAAGCAGGGTATAAACCCCGGGAAATTTCATACAAGTCCACCCAAAATTTGGAACCTTAGATGATGTAATTAATCAACAACCCTTTAGTGATAATACGCAGATCATCAAGGGTTCTGCTATGTTATCCTAAATCTTTTAGGAAAACTCATGAGTAAAAATGTTCGTCTCAGAAATCATGTCGAATCCCAATATATGATGCATGCTCTAGATTAGCTAAACGGGGAAAAGAAGCACTTCACATCAGGCAGCCTGGCAGATCAGGGAGGCAGAGTATCACCAACGGTGCACCCAGATGCCATTGTTGTTGATGGATCCATGCATTGGGTTCAGCATTGACATTGTGCTGACCATTTTACTGTCGAATACTAACCAGTTTGTTCATTACAAAACAAAATGAAATCCTGCTAATGCCTATTGGAAGGGAACACATAGATTGTGAAAATGGGAATTATTGCCTGCTACAAGTCACATCAATGCCCTTCCCTTCGGCTTGACACACCAGCAAGTCAGCGACAAAAAAAATAAGTTTGTGAAACTGCAGTTAAGCTTGCACATTATGTTACATAATAGACAGATTGTGTTGATCAGCAGGTTCAATCGGTCTTGTAGCTTTCTTCATATATAGCTGCATAATCCTACATATATTCCCCTTTCATATGTCTTCTTGGTACAACCTGCTATTCAAGTAGCGCATGCACTCCTACAGACCTACACTTGCCTCATCAGGGTAACCATCTATACACACAACGTGCTCATTCGTTCTTGTGATTGCGCGCGCCAAGGCGCGCGCAGGCCTCTAGTTAGGGTAATCGGCTGAGGTTGCGAGTCTTTATCTTAATAAAAGGACATGGTTCTCGCGGTCTCTCTTAGTCACAAGCAATGGAATTTTTACCGTTATCAACCTTATCGGTGACCAATGGCGTAGCCAGGATCTAAATCCTGTGGGGTCAACACTTATAAAAAATCTTTAGTCTTTCATAAATTTATATACAAATATCAATAGTAATTGATTTTTTTTAATGAAAAACCTGTGGGGTCAATTGACCCCACAAGTTTAAGCTGCCTCCGCCACTGTCGGTGACCCGGGTAGAAAACCAAACCAGCCAGTGAAGTAGTTTCGATTGTGCGTGTTCCAATCCATCGAGCCGTGCGTCGGACGAGGAATCAATCTTGGGTGGCATGGTGGGCGGGATCGGTATCTCTGATACCAATTTGTTAGGTACCGAAGACCTGCTCAATGAACGTGGATTGTATTGATGTGAAGCCAGAACTAGATGAGAAGAAGAGCTTCGGGGAAGGAAATACTTGTATTCATCTCCCTTTTCTGTTACAAACCTCAGCCCTTTATATAGTGCGAAGGCTGAAAGCTAATTGGAATAGTGTGAGTCGGAAACAGATCCGAATTGTAACAATACTAATTGAATACTAGTCTTTCTATTTCTAACCTTCAGGAAGTACTTCAGAGAACATGAAAATGCTTAGAAAACTCGATTGAAAATATCATATATCTGTATACAGCAAGAGATTGAACTGAAAAACAAACTCAGGCTATCATATATCTGTATACAGCAAGAGTTCATATTTCTATCCTAGGGACTAAAAAAATTATCAAGCATCCCTCTCAAGTGCGTCTGCAGCTGCATTCATCAAGCTATCCTTGCCTGTCAAGTGCGCGGCTTCAGGAAGCACTTTCTTTAGCTTGGCAACGCCATCAAGCCCCTCCAAGTTATGGGTTGTGCCACGCCGCTCCTGAATAGCCTCGGCTGCCTGAGACATCACGTTGTCGAAGCCCACCCTACTTGGTTTTGGCAACAGGTCAGTGAGTGTCGTAGGGCGGCCCACCGCCCCACCAAGACAAAGTGGCGATAGAGGACCCCAGAGGACCCTAAGTAGCCGGGGCTCGAAGGTGACCCCGGAGCCGCCCTCCCGAAGGAGTCTCGAAGTACCCGAAGACGCTTCTGGAGGCTCCGAAGGCGGCACTAAAGGCAACCTCTAGAGGGGCCCCGAGGGCTCCGAAGGCACTCCTGAAGCCTCCGGAGAGTTCCTGAGGGCCCCTAAGGCCGGCTCAAGGCGCCTCATGGTTCCCATGAGCGTCTCAAGAAAGGCCGGAGAGGGCCTCGCAATCATCAGTGAAGTGGAACAAAGGTGGACCAAGCTCACTATCCCGGTAGACCAGGACCAGGGGAGTCTACCATGCGCCGAGGCCTACCCTTAGGCTAGGAAAAGCCCCTACTACCCCTAGAGTAGTTGTACTTTCATAGGGGTATGTATGTAACTTCTTGTACCAAGCCAAGGAGGCTATAAATGAAATATTTTCTGAGTAAAAACGCAAGTACCACTCCAGCTGAAATCCCACTCTTAGGACCCTCTGGTCACCTGCTCGAAAGCCAAGGGTCCCCCTCACTTTACTGTCTGGTCTTTTTACCACGACAGTGAGCCTTGCACGGGACGACCTCTTCCTCTTATCCTGCCATGGCCTAGAAGGGGCAACGGTGGCGGCGAAGCTGACCACCGAGCTCCTGTCACATGTAATGGGTCAAACACACGGAAACGACTCAAATTAGTGAAACTAAAGAATGGGATCAAACCATTCGGATGGGAACGAAAATTGTGAACCCTGGATCAAACTAGTGACTCATTAATGCAGAGGGTGAACATTAAACATTCAAGACAAATGGAGGAAGGACAGCTTTCTCATCCACTAGGGACGACTCCCACATCCATCTGGTTGTCCTCGCCGAGCCGGCTACCTCCCTTGCTTTGCTCTCCTCTCGAGCCCTCTAGCTCCTTGTCCACACTCTCCTTAAGCATCACCTTCTGCTTTTTGTTGAGTCCTGCCATTCCCACCTCCGGGATCCTGTAGGAAGCAAATCAAATGATAAGAAAAGGAACTCAGAGAGGACTTGCTCAGGAAAATGTAGCAAGAAACAGAAGAGAGGATAAAAAACAATTGAGGGGGTCAAGGGTTGCTGCTCCTCACCTGGACTTAGGGATTCCTCTGTCCTCGCTGAACCGGCCATCTCCCTTGCTGTGCTTACCACTCAAACCCTCCAGCTCCCGGTCCACACTCTCCTTAAGCATCACCTTCTTTTTCTCCAGTGATTAGCCCAATCCCGCTCAACGCAACGGTAAATAACAGGTAACCAACCCAACTCTTCCTTCCCTCCCTTGCTCTCTGCTTCTTCTTCTTCATCATCTCCCGCTCCCACATCAATCCGAACAAACGAAGCGTATGCGACAAGCCAAAGCACCAGCGAAGCAGCGGCAAGGAAAGAAAGACAAAGGCATGTCCAGGTGAGGAGCAGCAACCCCTTGAACCCCTCTTGCTGCATTTACCATTCTTGCGTCTCTCTGCGCGTCCGCTCATCATTTCCGGGGGGGGTGGAGACAGGGCCTCTGCCTTGCCCCGATCAGATCAAGGCTCCCTTCTTTTTCATGAATTTCCAAGGTTGCCCCGCTTCTTGATTTTCCTGAGAAAGTTCTCTGATGTTCCTTTTATTTCCATTTGATTTGCTTCCTACAGGAGCCCAGAGGTGGGAATGGCAGGACTCAACAAAAAGCAGAAGGTGATGCTTAAGGAGAGTGCCTCCGCCTTGCCCCGGTCAGATCAAGACTCCCTTCTTTTTCATGAATTTCCAATGTTGCTCTGCTTCTTGATTTTCCTGAGAAAGTTCTCTGATGTTCCTTTTATTTCCATTTGATTTGCTTCCTACAGGAGCCCGGAGATGGGAATGGCAGCAACACTGGAGAAAAAGAAGGTGATGCTTAAGGAGAGTGTGGACCGGGAGCTGGAGGGCTTGAGGGGTAAGCACAACAAGGGAGATGGCCGGTTCAACGAGGACAGAGGAATCCCCAAGTCCAGGTGAGGAGTAGCAACCCTTGACCCCCTCAATTGTTTTTTTATCCTCTCTTCGGTTTCTTGCTGCATTTTCCTGAGCAAGTCCTCTCTGAGTTCCTTTTCTTATCATTTGATTTGCTTCCTACAGAATCCCGGAGGTGGGAATGGCAGGACTCAACAAAAAGCAGAAGGTGATGCTTAACGAAAGTGTGGACAAGGAGCTGGAGGGCTCGAGAGGAGAGCAAAGCAAGGGAGGTAGCCGGCTCGGCGAGGACAACCAGATGGACGTGGGAGTCGTCCCCAGTGGGTGAGAAAGCTGTCCTTCCTCCGTTTGTCTTGAATGTTTAATGTTCACCCTCTGCATCAATGAGTCACTAGTTTGATCCAGGGTTCACAATTTTCGTTCCCATCCGAATGGTTTGATCCCATTCTTTAGTTTCACTAATTTGAGTCGTTTCCGTGTGTTTGACCCATTACATGTGACAGGAGCTCGATGGTCAGCTTCGCAACCACCGCTGCCCCTTCTAGGCCATGGCAGGATAAGAGGAAGAGGTCGTCCCGTGCAAGTCTCACTGTCGTGGTAAAAAGACCAGACAGTAAAGTGACGGGGACCCTTGGCTTTCGAACAGGTGACCAGAGGGTCCCAAGAGAGGGATTTCAGCTGGAGTGGTACTTGCGTTTTTACTCAAAAAATATTTCTCATTTCTTCCCCCCCACCCCTGATGATAGGGGGAGGGGGCTATTTATAGCCTCCTTGGCTTGGTACAAGAAGTTACATACATACCCCTATGAAAGTACAACTACCCTAGGGGTAGCAGGGGTTTTTCCTAGCCTAAGGGTAGGCCTCAACAAGATGGTAGACTCCCGGTCCCGGTCCCACGACAAATGAGCTTAGTCCACCTTTGTTCCACTTCGCTGATGATTGCGAGGCCCCTCCGGGGCCTTTCTTCAGGACGCCTGTGGGGCCCCCTCGCGGGGGCGTCCTTGGAGGCCCTCAGGAACTCTCCGGAGGCTTCAGGAGTGCCTTCGGAGCCCTCAGGACCCCTCCGGAGGTCGCCTTTAGTGCCGCCTTCGGAGCCTCCGGAAGCGTCTCCGAGTACTTCGAGACCCCTTCGGGAGAGCGACTCCGGGGTCACCTTCAGAGCCCCCGGCTACTGGGTCCCTGGGGTCCTCTATCGGCGGCGTCTCGTGTGGGCGATGGGCAGCCTCACGACACTCATCGACTGCTGCCAAAACCAAGCGGGGGCTTGACAAAGATGATGTCTCAGCAAATGAGGCTATTCAGAGCCAAGTGGCACAACCCATAACTTGGAGGGGCTTGATGGCATTGCCAAGCTAAAGAAAGTGCTTCCTGAAGCCGCACACTTGACAGGCAAGGATAGCTTGATGAATGCAGCTGTAGACGCACTTGAGGGATGCTTGATAATTTTTTAGTCCCTAGGATAGAAATATGAACTCTTGCTGTATACAGATATATGATAGCCTGAGTTTGTTTTTCAATTCAATCTCTTGCTGTATACAGATATATGGTATTTTCAGTCGAGTTTTCTAAGCATTTTCATGTTCTCTGAAGTACTTCCTGAAGGTTAGAAATAGAAAGACTAGTATTCAATTAGTATTGTTGCAATTCGGATCTGTTTTCGACTCAAACTATTCCAATTATATTTCAGCGTTCGCACTATATAAAGGGCTGAGGTTTGTAACAGAAAAGGGAGATGAATACAAGTATTTCCTTCCCCAAAGCTCTTCTTCTCATCTAGTTCTGGCTTCACATCAATAGAATCTACGTTCATTGAGCAGGACTTCGGTACCTAACAAATTGGTATCAGAGATACCGATCCCGCCCACCATGCCACCCAAGATCGATTCCTCGTCCGACGCACGGCTCGATGGATTGGAACACACACAATCGAAACTACTTCACTGGCTGGTTTGGTTTTCTACCCGGGTCACCGACAGTGGCGGAGGCAGCTTAAACTTGTGGGGTCAATTGAGCCCACAGGTTTTTCATTAAAAAAAATCAATTACTATTGATATTTGTATATAAATTCATGAAAGACTAAAGATTTTATAAGTGTTGACCTCACAGGATTTAGATCCTGGCTACGCCATTGGTCACCGATAAGGTTGATAACGGTAGAAATTTCACTGCTTGTGACTAAGAGAGACCGCGAGAACCATGTCCTTTTATTAAGATAAAGACTTGCAACCTCAGCCGATTACCCTAACTAGAGGCATGCGCGCGCCTTGGCGCGCGGAGGAATCACAAGAACGAATGACCACGTTGTGTGTATAGATGGTTACCCTGATGAGGCAAGTGTAAGTATGTGTAGGTCTGTAGGAGTGCATGCTCTACTTGAATAGTAGGTTGTACCAAGAAGACATGAAAGGGGAATATATGTAGGATTATGCAATTATATATGAAGAAAGCTGCAAGACCGATTGAACCCGCTGATGAACACAATCTGTCTATTATGTAACATAATGTGCAAGCTTAACTGCAATTTCACAAACTTATTTTTTCTGTCGTTGACTTGCTGGTGTGTCAAGCCGAAGAGAAGGGCGTTGATGTGACTTGTAGCAGGCAATAATTCCCATTTTCACGATCTATGTGTTCCCTTCCAATAGGCATTAGCAGGATTTCATTTTGTTTTGTAATGAACGAACTGGTTAGTATTCGACAGTAAAATGTTCAGCACAATGTCGATGCTGAACCCAATGCATGGATCCATCAACAACAATGGCATCTGGGTGCACCGTTGGTGAAACTCTGCCTCCCCGATCTGCTAGGCTGTCTGACGTGAAGTGCTTCCTTTCCCCGTTTAGCTAATCTAGAGCATGCATCATATATTGGGATTCGACATGATTTCTGAGCTGACGTTATACGTCATGAACATTTTTACTCATGAGTTTTCCTAAAAGATCTAGGATAACATAGCAGAACCCTTGATGATTTGTGTATTATCACTGAAGGGTTGTTGATCAATTACATCATCTAAGGTTCCAAATTTTGGGTGGACTTGTATGAAATTCCCCGGGGTTTATACCCTGCTTCAGCAAATTTTAACATATGTCACCACTCAAGCAATAAGAATAGGCACAAATGCTGCAGAATAGGCTGCACCGGACTACCGGTGGGATCCTCAAGCAAAAATGGATTTCAGAATGAACTTAGTAGAAGCAAGGTGATGCTAAGGGACTAAGGCTATTTCCAGTACTGATGGAAATAAAGAACACATGTCAGTTATGGTACTAATTATGAAGGTGGTAACTAAGCAGTACAACAAGCTGTGACAAATTATTGTGTAAACTGGGCGAACTATATTTTGTGTAATTCGTGGTCATCAAGATGTCAGCTGCCTATAGAGCAGACACCAAACTGATATGAACATAATAACTCTGATAAACCTACCAGCCTTTGAAAGAAGTGTCTAGATTGTGCCAATGTTGATATCTTAAATTGATTTGGTTCAACATAACCAGATATCTTATCAGATGGAAAGGAAATGTCCTCTATTAAATTAATCGAGAACATCTCTAAACCTTCATGAACCCATTGATCAAGATTTAACACTCGAATTAAATGGTCAATTCTTATGTTTAAACACAAAGCTAACAAATCAATTGGAAGAGTTATCACAACAATAGCAGGCAGAAATCATCTGTGACAAAAAATGACAACCATATAATAGAAAGTTGGCCATGAAACTGAAAAGATGATCACCCGGGTGTAAATAAAGAGACTAATCAACTGAAAAACATACCTGAACCACTGAGTCCTGTGATCCATATGACACATCCTTTTTGCCCCAGCAACGCCTATCTCTTATGTTGTCAGCCAATCTTAGTTACCAACCAAACAAATTTTCGTTTTCTCCTTATCCTAAATTCGTACGTGGTACGCAAGTCATGAACTTGCACTTCAAGCTTATCTGAAACCATCACCCTCTCATGCCCAGTCCCCATACAGTCAACTGTAAGAAAACCAGCCACTACAACATAGTCAATTCTAGTGTTACTTGTTTATCTTGTACACCCTGTAGATGATTAAAATCCATCAGATGGAAAGAGAAACTTCATCTTGTGTACCATAATATGACCTCAATCAGCACCCTCCACGGTCCACACCCCAATCACAACCAAAGGAAAAAGGTGGTGAGTAAATATGGAGAACATTTACCATGAGAAGACTCCATATCTAAAATGAGATCAAGAGCATAATCATAATATGGGACCTGACTGCTAAGCACACAAAGATTGAAGTCATCTTGTATATAATCATCAGCGATTTCACAGAAGAACTCATTCCCTCTTAGGTTGCAATACCATGAAATCCAAGAGGTGTCTTCTCCATCAGAACTGCTAACATCTGATGCTTCACTGTCAGATTCAGACTCCCCTGCAATGTCAAGTATGGAAGTGTCAATGCATAAGTGTTTATGAATTATGATGCAAGTACAACACGCATGTAAACACAATATACCTAGGAAAAACTCGCGATATTCTTGATCTATCTGACACTGGAAACAGCTACAGCAAGAAGAAATTGGAATAATTCAAAAGATCTGCATTATAACATAGAAATTAAAAGACAGGTAGATATGTTCTATATCATACAAAGGCATGTATTGTACATTCAAGAACAACTCCCAAAAGCACATGTAAACATGAAGCTAACAATCCTGCACTAATCTTATTAACTTCTAGGCTCTAGCATTCTCATTCTAAGCAAACAATACAATAACCCAAGAATGTCTGTATTGAATCAAACTTAAAGAGATAATATTGAGTAAACCACTATAAGAACAGTAGAAATAAAACATGTGTTAATTTTTAAAAATATTTCTACATCTTAAATTACTAATAAGTAGTTATATTCCAGCTCTGATCCACAATAGAATGGATGTGTTGTATTCCTCCACCCAATTCTTATCATTCATGGGGGGGAAACTAAGCAATTGACCCAAAAATAAGGTTTTCTTGATCCTGTGGATCATTTGGTTTCTAACTGTGGTGGCACACATTGCTGTGGGCAAACAACTCAAGAGTTGAAAAGACTTTTGATTTAACAAGACATATCTCAAATTTGAGAATTATTTTTGCTCTCCTTGGGAGTGATTAAGTTATGTATGTAATGTATTTGGCTAATTGCAAATAACATCAAACAGTAGAAAATGTGTTAGGCAATGCCAATAAGCTACCATTGCACAAAGCATCAATTTTGAGCTCATGATAGCATGTATTTGCAAATAACATCAAAACATTGCATGCGATTTCGCAGACAGTAGTTGGAATCCAACAAGCAAGCACCTCCTCATTAAGCTCCTACACCTGCATCTCAAAACATCCAAACAACAGCACCACGAAACAGAACCCGCAAACAGTTCCGGAATATCTTAACCAAACTGACAACTCTGCGTGCATATACAACTGCAAATCGACCTTCTCAACCTGCAGACACATCAGAACACAGGAAACAGTGCATCTCCACAGCTTAAACAACCATTGACAAACCCATAGCAAATCTCTACCACCTTCAGTACCGAAAAACCACGTATCGATAATACATTCTAAATAAAAGCACATACACACATCTGAAACCCAACATTTGCCAGACCAATCCCTCTCACCAAGCTCCTAATACCATTCCCGGCATGGCATCGTAAAAAAAAAAAGAGTAATCCTTACCGCAGATACTCAAATCTACATAACTATAGCCCATCTGCAAGAGCATCAACACATCGGAGCCCCAACCGCAGACCAATTCCCTCCTAGCGCACCACAAATCAACCTTCACAACCCCAGCAACGAAGCGTCGCGACCACTTCAGCGCAGGCCACCACAGAGGCATGGATTTCGGCCGGCCACGACTGGCGACACGACACGACACGGGGTGAGGGGGAGATCGCGCAGCGTGACGTCACCTTCGGAACAGCGGCCCTTGGGGATGGAGGACGCGGAGGACGGCACGACGAGGTGGTAGTGGTCGCGGCCCCCCGCCAACCCCCTCGACGTCGAGGGCGACGCGGCCGCCGCTGCGGCGGCGATCGCCTTCTCGAGGTGCTTGTCGAGCACGTCGCTGATGCGCTTCCGGTCCAGCCCCGCCCCTCCCCCTCCCCCTGGTTATACATCCTTCAGCAGCAACTCCTCACGCTGCTCCTTCAGCTGCGGCCGCGTCGGCCTCTCACACGGGGAACTCCATTGGAGAGGCTAGGGACCTAGGGTTAGTGTTCCCGCGGGTAGGAGCACGAGAGGGAGGCGCTGCGAAATTGCAAGTTTGAGGAGGCAACGACGGAGTGGGAGGTGGGTAGTGAGCGGCGGCGCCGGTGGAGAGGAGAGGGACGGAGAGGGGAGGCAGAGGGACGGAGAGGGGAGGCGGAGGAGCGGGGCAAGGAAGGCAGAGCGGGGAGGAAGAAGCGACAGAGTGGGAGGCGAAGGAGGGGAACAGGGGCACCAGGAGTTAGTGATTCGTCTAACCTTCATTGTATTTCCTGTTTTTTTTTAATGAACTGTTAATCACTAGCTTCTTTGAGCACCAGCCTCTAATGTTCTAGTAAATGCAAACCATCATGATCTTTTCAAAAATAAAAGGCTAACACAAACCATTGTTGTGTATTGATAATCCAGCAACCAACTACATATCAGGACGCAAAAGGAGTAATATGGCTAGCACCCTCCAAAGGCCACACTAGAATTGTTTTTTTCGTTCTGTTTGAGAATTCTTTGGAGTCGTTTGCTGGAAGAGAATGATGCGAACGAGGTTTGCATATAAAGGCCGTCATGAGCCAACTCTTAAGTTTTAGAGGAGAAAGTGCTTTTAGTGTATGTTAGCACATCCCACCGCCACACACACGCGATTTTTTTTTCTTTCTTTTTGACCCCGTGCTGTCACCTTAATTACAAAAATAGCTTATTTGATCTCAAAATTACAAATCTGGCCCCCTGACGAGCACGGAAGCACTGGAGGGCGACACGTAGCACATTCCGCGGTCGGGAATCGCGGAAGTACGGTGGACAACGCATCAGGCCGATCGGACGCGAAACCAAGCGGCACGGCGCGGAAGGTGGCGGGCCCAACCGCTTTGGCTACCTTTCGGGTACTGGAGCGCGGAAAGGGCTGGAAAAACAGCATCGAACGCAGAAGGAGCAATGCATGGCATTCAGGTATTTAATGCATGCAAAGAAATGGCGCACGCATTTCCCGCGCTCCTCTGCCGCGCAAAGCAGCTGGCTAGTTCTCGGAAAATGAGTCGGCCACCTTCCGCGGCGCTGTGCTCATTCCCGCGCCGGTTGAAATGTCGCGTTGGCCACCAAGTTTTCGCGCCCCCAAGCACAGAAAACGACACGTGTCGACTTCCGGTCATTCCGAGCTCGGGAAGGAGCCAAATTTGAAATTTTCAGGTCAAATGAGCTAGTCTTGTAATTCAGATGGCACACGAGGCCAAATGAAAAACAATTCCACCACCACCACCATATAATTCTGTATCTAAGTTGCTTCTGTTACTTGTGGAAGCACCTGGCGTGATGTGGTTGTTCAATCCAAGATTTTAAAATTGTTTACCGAAAGATTCTTTATGCGAAATATTTTGTCATTGTAGGGTCATAATGTTGTTCTGATGTCTAACCATCAAACAGAAGCAGATCCAGCAGTTATTGCCTTGTTGCTTGAAAGAAGCAATCTGTGGATTAGCGAAACCATGGTAAGGGAGTTCTTTCAACGTACTATCAATTTATTTGTGAATCATCGTAAGCTAATCATATTAGCATCAATATCCCATCTGCTACAGGTTTATGTTGCTGGCGATAGGGCTGTTATTGATCCTCTTTGCAAGCCATTTAGTATGGGAAGCATGGGCGGATCCTCTTGAGGTCATGGGTGTTCAGCCGAAAACCTATTTTTTTCTTCAAAATATCTGATATATAATATGTATATTAGATGTATATGTTATTAGTTAGATCAAAACTATATATTTGTGTCCGCAAATGAATTTAGCTCGTACTCCTCATGTAACACATTAGGCTCATTTTCCTTCCTACTTTAGTTCACCAAATCCTAACCTCTATTCTCTCCGGCCTCCAAGTGGCAAACGAGCGGAGATGTGGGCTCTGGCGAAACAGCAATCGGTGGACACGATGCTACTGACATAGCAAAGCGGCGTGAGGCGGTGCAGAGACAGCGTCTTGGCGGCAAGACCTTTGTGGGCGAACAGAGATACGACACGAGCAAGTGGGTGATAGCGCGTCAAACAGGGAGGAAGGGAGCGGACGGCACCAAGAGAGCAACGCGGTGGCCAGGAGGGAGCGTGGCGGTAGGAAGGGAGCAGTATATCTAGCTCACCGTTATCGTCCTCTCTCCAGATCTAGCTGTGTTCTGCGCACTCCAATTCTTCTCTCTGGCTCTGCTCCGCTCCAACTCCGGTTCTTTCTGGAGTCTAAGCTTCTTCATCTGCTTTCTTGGTTCTTTCCAATAGATGTTGTACAAAAATACAATCTTTGCCTTAGGCGATGAACATATAGTTGGGCCCTTATTACATATGTTTACATGCTAATTTTTGCTCTATGGAAGGAACATTCTTAGATGGAGTTCTTACTAATGGAGAAAAAAAAGCAAAAAAAAACAGGATCAGTAAGGTATGAATCTGTAAAAAAAAATAGAAAAAGAAGGCAGGAGCTCTACTGATCACTATTAGAGGAAGAAAATAAGTTTTAGCAGTCTAGCTGTTATAACCTGGAACAAAAAAAAGTGAGAAAACAACAACGACCAAGACTAAGCACAATTTTTTTTAAAAAAAAAAAGAAGATATGGCATCTACCGATCACTATTAGAGAAAGAAAATAAGATTTAGCGGTATAGCTAATACAACCCAGAACAAAAAAATAGAGAAAACAACAACGGTCAAACATCAAGCACAAGTCTTAGCCGCACGCTGCAACAACAACATAACTCAGCAAAATAAGAAGCATGTAGCAAAAATAGCTCTATTCCTAATTTTCACCTCATAAACTGTCATTGATATCTATAATTTGCTGTTTAATTCATGCCATTATGCTTGCCTTATATCGCCCAATTCCTTATATGAAATCATTAATTTCTATATTTTTTGTATTTTATTATATATACGCGTATCAGTGTTTTAGGGGAAATGTCATCTCACGGTATCGACGTATTGGTATCGGCATATCTGGACAACCTAACTCCGAAGTCCGAACACCCATCCTAAAAATTCTGGGTCCGCCACTTGGGAAGGTCTTTTTCTCCACCCTAGAAGCTTATATGATAATACTGAATTGTTGATTCTGCTTTTCTCTACTCCTATTGCTGGAAAATATCGATTTGTCACGTAAGCATTTTCTCCCAGCAGAAACCTCATTTGTGTGTACTCCAAAAAGCATATGAATGATTTCCCTGAGCTAATTGAGATGAAGAGGAGGGCAAATACTCGAAGTCTCAAGGAGATGGCTTTGCTTTTACGGTATTCTTCCCTTACAATAACATGTTAGTTTTCACCCTTTTTTCCTGTGGATAATAAGTCTCTTTGACACGGATGTTTAAGCATGACTACTTATACTACAAGTTGGGATGGTGAATTTTAGTGAAACTATGAAACACATGGTACAGTTGTTAGTTTTATAACATGCCAAAGTTAGCATCTAGTGCTAGCGCAATAAGGATTATTCATTGTGGTCAAATGCACATAGCATTAAAGAGATGACGGGTTCATAAGTAATCTTTTCGTGTTCAGCATTATGGAGCTGGCTTTTGTTCTCTTTTAAGGCAAACATATGCTCAATTGAAATCACCTTTTGCCCGAGATTATCTTCACTGTTTTCTTACATGGGCTTGATAATGCTTATCTTTTATGGTATTATGTAGTGGCGGTTCATTGATAACTAGTAGCCTTCGGCGCGCCTTGGCGCTCTCGTGGCTGGAGGCAATGCCGTCGCAAAAGCACAGGGCACGTGGAGGGAGGAAGCGCCTTGGCACGCTCGTGGCTGGAGGCAACGCCCGTGCAAAAGCACAGGACAGGAGGGAGGAAGCAAAGCATCGCGAAGGCCTACGCAGAAGAGCGGTTTGCAGGAGAAATCTGACGGCCGGGAATGGGTGGCGCACGGAATCGGACCCCAAGAACGCCAAGACAGCGCAGGCAAGAAAAATGCAAGACGAATCGGACGGACTCAGAGAAATCCAACGCGGAATCAGACGGCACAGGGATTCGGGGTGTCACGTGTAGGAGGTTTAATGCTGCCTTTTTTTTAACAGATGTAGGAGCTAGGTCTAGGATGACAATAGGTTGTGCATACATCTATATACATATAGTCTAATCTGTAATGTTTGGAGCAAATGAATAGAGACTGAGATATGTAAAATACAATTGTATAAAGGCACTTTAAGCAGCAGTAACAAACAGTTTAAACAGCTGGGCAGTTTTCATATGCAGGCTTACGCAAGATAAAAGGGAAGAATAGTTATTCTTGAATTGATAACAAACTGTAATTAAGAAGTATAGAGAACTCAGTTGGTGCGTAGTGTATTAGCATATGGAGGAAATTCATAGTATAGAACAAGCATTGCATAGTGTATTAGCATATGGCCGAAATCTATAATACTACAGCAACAACATATAAGACACAGGACGTCTCAAAGGATATATTATATAAAGGAAAGAGCAGTGGGAGCTATAGCAGAGAGTACAAAACATGGATTTGTAGGGTATAAGCAAAAGGCAAGGCACGCGGTTGAATAATTGTTATTTACCTGCTGAGGCAATGCTATAGTGGACACTTTTTTTGGGGCAACTGCTAGCAAGCAGGAGAGTTATTAAGATATAAAAAAGTAACGTAGATACGAAGACAACATCTTTACGCCTGCAAGACCATAATTCTGTAGAAAAGAGAATGTAGTTGCAACATCCCAGTCATACATGCCAGTGGAAAACAAGGATGAATGTTTTTAAATCCTATAGACACTTTGCTAATCTATTTCAGAGTGACAAACATACTGGTGCTTTGTGGGGTCTTGTGGTTTAGGCTCTATCAATAATGTTCCTCAAAAAACAAAAAGCTTAGTACTTTCCCTAAATCATCATAAAACAAAACAATTGAACAATTTACTATGTCAGTGTTGGGGGTATAGAAACAGGAAGATCATGTAGCACCAGGATTCAATTACCATTAAATCCAATTTTCTTCTTGTAGGCAACAACAGCTTGAAAGACAGCAAACATGAGAATAAGTTGGTAATCAAGCAGATGTGTGTATAGACATATATTTTGTAACACAAAGTACAAAGTGTAGTAGAAATACAAAGGAATCATCAGAATATGTCGGACTCATACCAAATGGTCAAGTTCTCTTTTCATGGCAACATTTATAAGAGCTTGGTAACCCTCTCTTCTAGCCAAGGATACGTAGTTTTCAACGCCTAGATAGTCAGTAATATGTAAAGAGATAAAGGCAAATCAACAACTAACCAGAAGGAAGGACTTCTATAATGTTCAGAGATAATCCACCTTCAAAGCTTTGTTCACTTGTGTTGCCACATAATCATACACCCTAACCTCTGAGCTGCAGCATCGACGAAGACCTTTCTTAATTAATTTAAAGTCACACCCCAAATTCAATAACGCAACTAAATCAAGTACCTACCTAGGGGTAGCTCTGTGCATGTAATGTGGATGCAAGAAAAGCTGTGCAGACCCCTATAGTGGCTTTATATTGGTCTTATCCTACATGCAGTTAAGAACCTATTTGAGTAAAGAGCAGAACACAATGCATTGTAGTACAGCTAAATGACGAAAATTTAAGGTTGCAGCAATGTAACCTAGAGTTTTCTTTGCCAGGTAAACCATCTCATCCAAGTTTGCATTTGTTTCCTGAAATGTGAAACAAGATAGACTTAGATCTTTACTAATCCTGTCATAACTCCTAAGGCATAACTCAACTCACATTCTTCAATGTACGAAGAGAGATATGCTAACATATAGGGACAGTAGTTCGAGCATCCGCACATCCTAGGATCGTTGTCACTTTCAATAGCAAAAGTAATACTATTTGAATGCACAATCATACTGCAAGACAAGCTACCTTGCAAAGACAAATAGTAGGTGTGAAGAAATAAATAACGCAAGCTATACAGCCCTTTTTTTTGGAAAAAAGATAGGTTCATCTTTACTATTCCCATGGTAGACACAAAACCTAAGAAAGCAGGAAAAAATTAATGCGAGTCTGCACCTTGGATAGAGGAAGCTGATCTGATCTCCACCTATCATATACTCCTGCAGCATTTGTGGATGATACTCCAAAATCTGTTTGATTTTCATGAATGAGCAATTTCCAATCGACACAAATATATTATTAACCAAAAAAAGGAAACCCAAACTATTGCTCTCTACCTCTCGATAAATCAATTCTCTAACATCATCTTTTGTCAGCTTTCGCCTCTCAAATTCAAACTCGCGTTTTGAAACTGGATGTCTTGAGGGCTCACGTTCCGCATATAATTCAGCTGCTCGGTACCATCTTGCTGCCACATAATCCTTTGCAAAGCATAACAGTGAAAAAATTAAGAAAATAGAAGGGCATGTGACAAAACAGTTAACAACGAAGAGAGACCCCTCAAGACCATTGTGGAGATGGTTACATGGTTAGCACTGATCAGGCCCTATGTACCAGTTAGTGAATGCAGAATGTAGTCCAATTTTGCCCATGAAAGCACTAAATATCAGTGAAAGTGAAGAACACGTGTTTAAGCTATTACAAATCCGAACCTATATAAAAAAAGATACATCTCAAGAGCAATAGCAGAAGCAAACAAGATATAATGCATAATACCTCGAGTAGGTTTCTTACGTAAGTAATTGCATAATAGCATCCTCTCGATCAATCTCAGAGACAACTGCTAGGGATCCTTCAATGTAGTCTTTGAAGACAATCGCTTTTCCGCTCTAAAGTCACACCAAGAACAATTTTTATGAATCTGTCCGATAAATAATCTGTCACTCCTACGCCAAAGGGACACATTTGTTTTGAATATAGAGACAATTAGTAAGGTAGATATAAAAATGGAAATACCTGGTTTTCTTGGTAATTGTCAGAAGCAAAGCGTGCAACATTACCATGATCTGTTCATCTAAGAAGATATAAATCAGACAAAAAAATTATTCGAGATCTGTTGACCATCGAGGAAACAAATGAGCGGCTATTCAGAGCATCCGTTCAGGGCATCCATTCCATTCCTTTTATGAATCATCCTAGTCATCCTAGATCTATTTAGGGCATCCATTCCATCCCTTTGCTAAATATTGGCTAGCATACACGAAGTTCGTCTCTTTTATGAGTTGTTACAATCAAGACTTTGATCTTTCAATGTGCTACATTCTTAGCGGCAGGATTTGCAGTTGCAAGTACTAACAGATATGGATGCAAATTTCAGAATGCCACAGTAAGTAAGAATTAGCAAGCAAATGACAATGAAAACAACACTTTGCACTAACAGAGAAGACACATAAAAAAAGAAATTCGATACATTCTTCTTGCACTGAGCGAGGCAGCGAGCACCTAGGCATCTAATCACATGCGGCAATTTAGAATGCGAAATGCGCCAGTTTCCTCACCGAGTAGAGACGTCTCCGGAGGCGGTCAGTGCCGCGGTGTGGATGCCGCCGAGCGCGAGGACGCGGAGTTAGGTGAGGTTGGGATTGGGGCGGGGGACGAAGGCGGAGGAGTCGTCTCCGAAGTCGAGGCGGGCGCCGTTGCTCTTGCCCCACATCCAGGCACTGTCGTCGACGAGGAGCACAGAGTAGAAGAGCCCGCATGAGATCCCCACCTCCACGCTAGATGCGTCCACAACGGCAGAGGGAGGCGTCCAGGAGTGGGCGAGAGGAGCGGCTAGGACGACTCAGCTGCGGGTCCGATGACGCAGTGGAGGAGTTGCTGCTGTGCGAGCGGAGGAGGGGAGTCGGAGCCGTCGGACGGGACGGAGCGGGTGCCCTTGCGCCTGCGGAGGAGGAGCGCGGGGGCGGAGGCGGAGGGGGCGAAGGAGAGTGTAGGGCCGAGCGGGGAGTGTGTCCAGGTGAGGCGGAGGAGGAGGGGCCGGGAGTTGGATGGGGGTGGAGGGGATGAGGAAGAAGGGCGCGGGGGAAGGATGCGGATGCGGGACGGAGCCACGCGGAGCGGAGAGCGGGCGTGGCATCACGGGGGAAGATGGAGGGGATGGGGGCGGGGTCGGATTGGAGAAGGGGAGGAGATGGAAGCCTCGGCTGCTGAAGGGGAGAAGATGGAGGGGATGGGGGCCGGGCACGCAAAAGCAAAATAATATCCGACGCTCGCGAAGCAGAGAGGCGCGTGATCGGACGGGGGAAGGAAAACGGGGCGACGTGGCCAGCGAAACGGGGGCTCAATTTTTAGCCTGTTTATACCGGAGGATGGTGGTAGAGACCGTCCAGATCCTTTGACAGGAGAATGGCACCCGGTATGTTCTCTTGCCTGCTGGTCTTGTTCTTCCATATGGTTTGATTGTCCTGTCCTGTTTACCGAGTTTGCTATAGATTACTATACATCTTTTTCGTTCAATTTAATGACGTTGTTAACTGATGAAGGAAATGAGATGGTACTGTGGCAGAAAGTGTAGACATGGTTGACTGGAAAATGTCTATTAAACAAACCAATATAATACTTGGCAAGGCCATAAATTTTGTATTATTTCCCCCTTATCTTTACCTTGTCTGCTACTTACAAAAACATGGGCAGGCGCCATTTGATGCATCCGCGGTGGACAATATGAGGAGGCTTCTGGAGCATTCTGGCGTTCCTGGGCACATATATCCACTGTCATTGCTATGCTATGAGGTTATGCCTCCACCACAACAGGTATCACTCTAGATATTTTTTATCAGAGAACCTCGTTGAATTTTCCCTTTTAATCTGAATAGGTTGAGAAAGAGATTGGTGAGCAAAGAGTAATATCCTTCCATGGAGTAGGCTTGTCAGTAGCTGAAGAAATAAAATATGGGGATGTTACTGCTCATACTAAGAATCCTGATGAGGTTTGTTCTGAATGATAGTTGTATATTATCATGTTTAACTTCTTGGTATCGGTGATGCTCCGGCTACTAGTTTTTGTGAAGCAACAGGCTTGTCGGTAGGAGTCAATATTCCAAAAATCTTTTGGTGCCTGTAAATTGCTGTCTATACTTGTGCAGTTGTGCTAGCTTGTAAGCTGATTCACCCAAAACTACTTCTTCCGTATACTTTTTTCTTTGGTGGGGTAGCCTCTATCCAACGTTCATGTAGAATAGTAGCGTTAGATTAGCCTCCATGGCCGTGATTGCCTTTGTATTGAGAATTACTGCCAACATCTACACTAGGTGATGAATCATTGCCAAAATTGATATACTTGGTCTATGTGGGGAAAGTGTATGTATATTTACACTATTAGCAAAGTTGAAATTACTGGATAGGTCGGGTAATGCATCAAACATAGGCCCTTTCATACAAAAGACTTCTTAGAGTGAACAAACACATTGGTGTATCTATCTTCCTTCTTCAGGGTATGAAACCGTAAGTCATTAATAATTGGCCTGTTCTTGTTTTTATTTTAAAGGGTGGAGTCAAGCTACTGTTTCAGTATTGTGCAATTCTGTATTTATTTCCACTGATTTTTCTTTTATTTGTATATGATATTTGTTATAAATATTGTATGTATATTGAAGAGGCCTAATGGACAATATATATAGGGTGTACAAGGGTGCATGTCATATACAAATAAGGCAATACAAAAGACAGATAAGAAAATATAAAAGAGTTCCTATTCTAACACCTCCCCCCTCTCAAATGCAAGGCGTATGCAATTGCGTTACATTTGAAAAGGGTTGACACTAAAATATGAAAAATCCGAAGTCCGAGTCTTGATAATGTCGTCGTAGCATGCAGCTCTTGGAAAATATGTCGAGTATCAAAAGATCTTCTCCATCCGGGGTCATGCAACAGCATATAAAGCACAGTGCAGGGAATTTGGAAAGTCGATCATGAAACACGACAAAGAAGATGATGAAACCGACATGAATAGAGAGAGCTGTCAAATCAAGTCGAATAGGAATAGGTGGAAGCATGACAGCGCAGATCGAAGCCTAAGACGGCGGCCAAGAAAGAAGCCTTGGCCCTTAGAAACTTCGGGCGGCTAAGAAAGCGGCGGCATCATAACGACTTCTACGATCTGCACGCGGCTCAGAAAGAAGAGTGGGAGTGGCGACTGAAGAATCTAGACCCGTCATTATGAGTTAATCCGACCCGTCGGATGACTATCCTTTGGGCCAGATGAAATGCAGGTTGGTGGAGACTCAATCCGACCCGTCACGTGCGTTGAGGTGTGCTTGTCAATGCAAGCAGTCCAACATGTAGGTTTCGGCGGTCAAAGTTTACTCTCTCTCTCTCTCCCTCCCTCTTCATGGAATCCAAGGAGAGTGGGTTGCATAACATGTGGGCCGTCGTACTAGCCCAACGGCCCGGCCCATGCAGGTACTGCAACCATTTGATATCACATTTTTCTCAAATACGGAGATATACGAATACCTCATGTACAATAGAATATCTCAGATCGAATACGGATACTTTGAAATTTTCCATTAATTTTGTAGGGTTTTGATCTATTGTATTTTAGAGCCACGACGACGTATCCCAAATACATATAATAATGGGGGAAAAAACTTGATATGCCTATGCTCGTTTTAGAGATACTTCACTCATAAGTTGCTTATACTCATGCACTAGCCGCCGCCGCCGCCGCCGCCGCACCCGCCGCCGAGCGATAACGATGCAAGGCTGCCACGAACGCCTCAGCGGACGCGCGCAGCCCCTCCGCAAACGCGGCATGCTTCTGCAATGCCTCCAGCAGCGCCTCCTGGCCCGGACTTCCTGTATACGCCCTCGCGCCTCGCCTGAGCTGCTCCAGCAGGGCGCCTCGCCTGAGCTTCTCCACCAACCCGGCCATCTTCTGCATCAGCAACATGCCTTCGCCCTCGGCCCTCGCCGCCGCCGCCACCTCCTCGGGAGAGGGGACATAGCCATCCGCCAGTACCGTCGCCTCAGTCACGTACCTCAAGAATCTCCCCGGGTCGTCGTCGCACATGCTCCACAAGATCCTCACATCCTCCGCATCGATGATGTCCTCTTCCTCCTCGATCCTCCTCAGGTGCAGGAGAAGGTCCTCTCTCTCTTTCATCCTCCTCCGCTCCTTCTCATGTAGGCCGCGTGTAGCAGCCGCGATCTCCTCCCCCTCCGCGCGCCGCGCGTCCGCCCACGCGGCCCGCTTCCGCAGAGCCTCCACCAACGCCTCCTCGCCCGGCCTTCCCGCGAACACCGCCACGCCATACCTGAAGTCTTCTCCATCCTCCGCCATCATCTGAGCGAACCGCACGGCGGTGTCGTGGACCCCCGCCGCCCAAGCCACCTTGTCGGGCGGGGGAAACCCCACGTCCTGCAGCGCCACCGCCTCTGACTTGATGGCCCTCAGGTACTCCTCCACGTCTCGATCGACATCTTCTTCGTCTTCCTCCGGCTCCGCCATCGACCTCAGCTCCTCCTCGCTCCAGGAGCAGGCCGCCGCCGCCACGATCGATCCCGTCATTGGTTGAATAACCTCGCTAGCCCCTGTTGCCTTTCTTGCCTCGTGCACGCGGATACGTGGGCTTGGACGTCCCGTCCTGTCCTTTATATATAGACGTGAATCCGAGTCCGACCCGACGAGTCCAAACGTGCACGAATAGGTCCCGGAATACCGGATTCCGATACAACCCGCTCTGAATCGTATTCGTACGTGGAGCGCGCGGTACATGTGCACCGAAACGGAGCTAACGACCCCACCTGTCAGAGCCAGGATTGGCCGGAAAGAAACGGAGCTAACGAACGAAATTACCCACGCCTAATCCTCCCCGCCTCTGCTTTCGTTTTATTTATACACCGCACCGCGCGCGCGCCATCCATCCATCCACTCGTCAACTGCATGCCAGCATCAACCCGCCGCGCGCCACCGTACCCACCATGAGCCCCACATCGCCGTGGCAGCCCGGCGCCGGCGGGGCGCATCAACAAGCCAGTGCGGCCCCGTTCAAGGTCAACAGGGACTCCCACCTCATTCACAAGGCCTCCTCGTCCTCGTCCACCAACTCCTCCGTCTCCTCGTCCTCCGGCGCGACCAACGATGGCGCCGGCCACCGGCCGAAGCAGCACGCGCAGCAGCCGGTCATCATATACACGGACTCCCCCAAGGTGATCCGCACCAACCCGCGCGACTTCATGTCCATCGTGCAGAAGCTCACCGGCCTGGAAAGCACCGGGGCCGCCGCTGCGGCGCGGGGTGGCGCCACAGCCAACGCGGGCTCGGTTGTCGCCGCGCAGGACGAGTCCTCGTCCTCGTCCGAGAGCTGCGCCAACGCCCACCCCTCCGCGCCGCCATCGTACATGGATCCGCAGCTGATGCCACCGCCGCCGCTGGACGCGCACTTCATGCCGGACATCCCGCTGTTCGCGCCCGACGCCCCCGAGCTGCTCTGCGCGTCCTGGGGGCTCTACGGCCAGTTCCCGCCAGTGGACGCCGCGGCGCTCGGCCCGGTGATGTCTCCCCGTCGATGGTGGAGGCGATGAGAACGTTCCCGGCCGGGCTATCGATTAATGAAGCTGGATCTTGCAACATCCATGAATTGAAAGAATTAACAGATCGATGGTGCACATAAGAGCGAGTGGCATGCATCCATGCGTGCGTGCAATAATCGGACCGAGGTTGTTCTTCTTAGGAGATTAGAATAGTTGATTGCATTGCATTGCATATGTGGTACGTTACGTTGTTAATTGGCTCATGCCTGCCCTGTAATTCCTTGTTTGATTTAAGTTTCCTCCTGTTGCTCCAGTGATCCATCGACATGAATATGATGTCCTCTGATTAATCTGAGGTGTCGCTCTTGATCAGGGGATATCATATGATCAGTATCACGCTTGAACGGTACAGACGTGATTATTCATCTTCCACTGTAAATAAATAAGCTGGAGAATTCTTGCATGAAATACATAGTCCTTTTTTCCCTTTAGTATTGTTCTTGTATATGGTGAATCATATGCACCGATCCAGCTTACACAGCATGTTAATTTCCCTCCTGCCATGCGTGGATGCAGACTGGCCATCGTGAGATTCTGAATCGGACACATACCTCTCTCTCTCCGCTTTCCTTTTCTGTTTAAGGTTTACAATTTTTTTGCCTTCGTCAGTACATGCATATAGGACTATAGGAGTAGTTAATTCTTGCTTCTGAGCGCCAGTTTTGCTGCATGATATATGTAGTTGTACTTGCTTCGTCACAAAGATGCATGCTAGTTCTACTTCACCCATGCAAAGCTGATACGTGCGACTATTCTGAATCTGAACTCTGATGTCCTTGTCAATGGAACTTTTCTTTGCGGAAAGGGCGTGAGTTATTTAGAAGGAATCGGACAATTAACGGAGAGAGCTCGACTCTGCATACAGCAATGAACTTTGCAAATTTGTAATGATTTGTTCTGTCACTATTGAGTTTGGGTGTGATACGAATTTTGTTTTCTATTTCAATTCATACTTCTACACGGAGTCTTTCATGTGCCACTATAATAATATTGTCTTCGTGCATCCGTGGTTTTTTCAAAAAGGTTTTAACGTAAAATTTGTGTCCCATGTTTCTATTTTCATGTGAATATT
Source organism: Phyllostachys edulis (assembly GCA_036346405.1). NCBI lineage: Eukaryota > Viridiplantae > Streptophyta > Magnoliopsida > Poales > Poaceae > Phyllostachys > Phyllostachys edulis. The sequence continues at coordinate 734,089 of CM070563.1, forward strand.
ATTTACAACAAGTGGGATCAGAGCATAGACACCATCCGGTCAACATCGTTACGACGTATTGTTGTGGTCTCAACGGCTTGGCAAATAAACGTATTGATATGTATGACCAAAGATCTAATCAGTAAGATGTATTTGAAGCAAAAAAAAATTATTCGCACAAGATGGCAGAAGGGGGTCATTATTGAACCACTTGACAGTGTTTTAAAGAAGTAGTCTCGGATCTCATATCTATGGAGGTAAAACATGATAAAGAAGATCTTTGTCTTATTCTTTTATATTCGCTGTTTAGCTCATACTCTACGTTCAGAGATACTATTCTATATAGCCGAAATACTCTTACACTTAATGAAGTCTACAGAATACAGCATGCGAAGAAAAAGATGAAACTCATAGTTTCGATCGAAAGTTCAAATTCGCATGCAGAAGGCCTAATTGTCTGTGGCAGACAACAGGAGATGAGTTTAAACGACAGTTCAAGAGGCAAAAGCTCGAAGCAGAAATTACAAAGGCAGATCGAAATCCAGAGGCATGTACAAATCGTGCAAGTATTAAAAGAAAGATAGACACGATATATCTGAGTGCTGGTGGGTAAAGAAAAAGAGAGAAAAGGAATAACAATATCAAAAATGATCAACAAAAGGATGATGCTAAAGCCGCCATTGTTACTAAGCAAGATTCTGATGGAGATGTTCTCCTTGCCTTTGTCGGTAATTCTAAAACCAGTGATGAGTGGATTCTTGATACGTTTTGCACTTTTTCACATGAGTTTGAACCAAGATTTGTTTGTAAATTATGAAAATACGCTAAGTGATAATCCACTCAAAGACGCTCAACTTCACGATAGAGTTGGGCGTCAGTTGCGCCAACTCCACACGGTACAGGCGAAGCACTCGGTCAACCAGCGCCATGCAGGGGAAGCAAAGGCCAGCGTCAAAGAACGCCGCAAAGACCACCGCCTCGTCCCCTCGGGGCTTTGGAACAATATCTGCTCTGAGGGCGCACACCTTCTCAATACTCTCAACTTTGCCCTCGGCCACGAGGGCACGCAGAACCCACTCCGTCACCATCGAGCGCCCAAGGTTGCTTGTATAGGCGACCCCACCATCCCTGTTGCGTCTCGTCATCTACGGCCCCTGGAAAACACAACACACAAGCTCCCAAACAGGTGCAACCCTCGAAACAGAAAGCAAAAGTTGGCCGGAACAAGCGCACCACAACAATGAGGTGGGGGTCCCCCTTTTTATAGAACTAGAATCACGGTACGTGGGGCGCGGAAAACAAAGCACCACAGGCCAACCACATGTCAACACGTACCACGCACACTACGCCAACTAACACCATTATGGCACATGCGAACCAAGGGTAGACCACGTAAACCAAAGAGGCGCAATAAATGCAGGGCAGCGACACCATAGCGCACGCAAACCGAAGAGGTGCAATAAATGCAGACCAGTTGCACCAATGGCGCACGTAAACCAAGGGCACCCAACACAACATGAAGTGGCAGAATCGATACCATACAACGGCCTTGGGACAGACTGTAAGATTGAGGAGGCCGACTAGAGGGGGTTGAATAGGCGGTTTTAAAAACTTCTTTTGCTAAAACCGATTTCTAATGCGGAAGCTAACAACAATACTGTTTTGCACAATTAAAGCCTAAATCAACTAGTCTTTACTAAGTGCACCAACAACATAATACTAGTGATAAAGAAAGCAATCATACAAAGGCATGCAAGCAATTTAATACAAGAAATGTAAATTACACAAAGTAAAACATAAGAGAACAAACCACAATGACACAATGATGTTTTATCGTGGTGTTCGGAGACTTGCTGGTCTCCCCTAATCCACGTTGATGTAAACCCAACCAAATTGGACCGGCTCCACAATTGAGCCAACACCTTCGAGGTAAGTCTAACCACTAGGACCGACTCCAACACGAACCAATACCTCGATCCACTTGGGGTTGCTCTTCCTCTACTCTGGAGATGGCGAGCACCAAACCACTCACAACCGCCCAAGTCTTCTCACAACCTTCTTGTAGAAGATCACCGACGCAACCCTTCCAAGCCGTCTAGGTGTCGGCAAACACTAAGAGTAACAAGTCGGAGACGCTCATTTGAACGAATCAAGTGTCTAAGCTCAATGGATACACAATCCACTACCTAATGCAACACATGCACTTAGGATTTGCTCTCTAAGCTCACTAAGTGCAACACATGCACATAAGAGATGATAGGGCTTGCTCTTTGCTCAAGAGAATGAATAGCACTAGCAACAACAGCAACAACATCTTCCACAACCTATCAAGGTGGGTGTTTATAGCCCACACACAAAAACTAGCTGTTTGGAAGAGAAACCGCTGAAAATCAGCGAAGCCCGGTCTGACCGCCAACCAATGGTCGGTCAGACCGGCCATGCTCCAACGGCTATAAAACTAGTCGTTGGACACATGTTCGGATTGACCGCCAACCAATGGTCGGTCAGTCCGTGCCAACCCAGCCAGACCGGCCAACACATGGCGCTCAAACTGCACAACAGAACAAAAAGCAATTCTAGAAAACACCTTCTCTGGAAAAAGCTGACCGGGTCACTTGACCCAGAGGTCCGATCAGACCGGCCAACACATGGCGGTCAGACCGCTCCAACCAAAACCAAAGAAACATATTCTCTGGAAAAGGCTGACCGGATCACATGACCCGGAGGTCCGGTCAGACCGAACTTCTAACTGCGGTTAGCCCGGACTAGGAAACAAAAGATGATTTTTGTAAATCGCTTCAACTCAATTTGCAAAACACATTTGCCAATTGATGCAAGATGCAAACAAGGGTTGAAGGCGAGATTCTCAACAAGTTGCAAAACACATTTGCCAACTTTTAGAATCACGCTACAAGGAATAAAGTACATGGACTTAAACCATTTGCAAAACACATTCGCAGACTAAAGTCACATGCTGCAAGGATTATGCATGAGCCTCAACTATTTACAAAACACATTCACAAATATTGGCAACATGCTAACGAGAGCTAGAGCAAGCACAACGAGCTATGAACACATGATACACTCAGGCTACTAGTCAAGACCCCTCTTAATAGTACGACAACCTATACTAGCAATCCGGTCTTCCATCCAAACACCAAGACCCGTAAAAGACTAGGAATACATCCTTAGCCCTAGCTAGTCATACCTTTGTCTTGCACATCCTCTTGAAGCTTGATGACATACATATTCACTTCAAGTACGGGTTCTTGACTTGAACGCTCATCAACACATGATGACTTGATTATCATCAACACATGATGATCTTCCTCACTTGTCCTCCATCAACACATGATGGATCTTCTCTTGACTTGATGATAAACTCATGATCATCTTCTCTTCGAGATCTTGATACATATCAACACATGATGCATCCTTTACTTCAAGCTCCTAACTTCAATATCATCAACACATGATGATCTTCTTCACTTCGAGACCTTGACATGAACCTCATCAACACATGATGATTTTTTCATCCCGAGTCTTGACTTGATGACGATCAACTCATGATATCATCCAAAGTCTCTATCATCATGGAGCATAACCTATTCATCCAACTCATAGAAAAATATTAGTTACATATGACGATTATCATTAATTACCAAAATACTCCACTAACTCGTAATAACGGGTCTAGATTCTTCAATCTCCCCCTTTTTGGTGATTGATAGCAATCCTCATGCAAATAATTAAAATTGAATTAACATGAGTATATATCAACTACACAAGCTTTATATACCCAAGGATACATTTCAAAGTAGAGATCCTTAATATAAGTGGATGGATGGAAGAATGGGATCAATACTAGTGAAATGATAAAACATAGATTGAACTCCCCCTAAATGTGTACATATTCATCCAACTCATATAAAATGTTAGTTCCATACGACGATTGTCATTAATTACCAAAATACTCCGTTAACTCATAATGACGGGTCTAGATTCTTCAACAGACGCCGCCCTGGGAGCCTCTGCCTCGGAATGTCGAATCCACTCCGAAGCGGACCCGCAGGGGGCAAGCTTTGCCAGGCCAGAGGAGACGGTGTGCTTGGACCCTTCGAGAAAGAGCGCGGTTTCAGCCAAGACGAAGCAAGACATCGCCGCGAGGGGCTTGTCGTAGGGGCGGCCCCACCGACCCCAGCGACCCGGCGAAGGCCAATAGGGCCCGCGAAGGATAGAGGCCGAGGGCCCCGAAGGTACCTGGTACCTCCCCGGAGACGCCTCGGAGCCCAAGCGAAGGTCCCTAGGAAGCCCGCGGGGGCCAATGTAGCGGATGCTCCGGGGGCATGTCGAAGGCACCTGGACCACCGCTGGAGCACCACAGGTCCGAAAGGCGCAAGCCATACGAGACCGCTTCGGGGGCACCGAAGGGTGCCCCACCCCAAGGGCTACCCGCCGAAGGGTACCCGGGGCCCCGCGCCCTCGGTGCACAGCAAAGGAAGGATAAGAGTCGGTGGACCGGGCATACCAGCCAGGTGGACCAAGACCAAAGCAGTCCACTGTGTGCCGGAGGCTATGCCTAGGGGTAGGAAATGGCCCTACAACCCTTACAAACACGACACCTTTTTAGGGGTAAATCCGTAATCTCATGTACCCTGTCGAAAGGCTATAAATAGCCACCTCCCGTCATGTAATAAAGAGAGACTCGGATTTTGGGGCAATTAATACACATCTATTTCCTTACATTCGATCCCCTATTCGAGGATCCTTCGGTCTCCCTCATTGGATACCGGGGGCCCCCCTTCTTTTACTGTCTAGTCTTTCTTGCTACGACACTGCCTTTATCGTTTATTATTTGAAAGTATTTTTACAATCGAGCTAACGAGCCGAGCTAAGCCGAGGTAGAGCGACATCCAATTTCATTAGAAATTGACTCATTTTAATGTGTAACTAATTAACGAGTGTAATTGAAGTAATTTTGAACGAGCTAACGAGTTGTAACGTCCCAAAGTTCTGTTACTAAAATAAAAATTAATAAAGTTATTATTTTATTGGATTTTCTGAAATTTGAAAGAGTTTGATTGCTTTTCTTGAATTTCTGAAGTTTTAAAAGTAAAAAATAAAATTTATTGAAGTCTTTAAAGTTTTCTTGGATTTAAAATGAAAAGTAAAAATTTAATTAATTTCTAGAATTTTCGGAATTTTAAAAGCTTTTCCTAATTAATTTAAGCCAAAATAAATTTATTTGCAAAATCTATTACCAATTTTAAGTTGTAAATATTTTATTTAAGTCCAAAATAACTCTAGGAAATTCTGTGAATTTTTATAGAATTTTTGGATTTTATTTGATATTTTCTAAAGCCTTTTTGAATTAATCAAATTATTTAAAATGCTAGATCAATTTAAATCCCCAAAATCCTTTTGGGCCGAATCTCAAAAACCCAGCCCAATCTCCTTTTTCCGTCGGCCCGCTTAGCCCGCACCGCACCACGCTCTCTCTCTCACCTCCCCGGCCCCACTTGTCATCCTCCTCCTCCTGCCTGCGTGGGCCAGCTCTTCTTTCCTCCCCATTTCTTCCCACAGAATCGAAGCTCGACGTGGCCGCCATTGCCGCACGCGCCAAGCTCCAATTATGCCGCCAATTCCTTCCCCTTTTTTCGCGCCCACGTGCGCAATGATTTCCCTTGATTCCGTCGCCCCCATTCCTCCCTTATTCCCATTTTCTCGTGCCCGTTCCACCGAATTCCGAAATTGCCACCGTGAACCCCGTCGTCGATCTCCTCGTCGGGTACCCCTCGGCCCCTATAAAATGGAGCACGAGGTAGCCCTCTTCCTCCTCATCCTAAACCCCCCCAAGTCCCTCATCTCCTCTCGCTCCTAAACGCTCGAATTTCGAGTTCTTCTTCGCGCAACCGAAGCGCGGAGTTTCTTCGATTCCGGCACTGGCGAAGGCTCATCGTCGACGATGACCCCATATTCGGCACCGCAACCTCATCGCTGTCCCCGTGCGTGCGTTGCCCTCGCTGGAGCGCCGCTAGGACCCTTTGCCGCCGCGAGCCCGACATCACCGCTGCCTTTTGACCTCGCCGCCGACCATTCTACCGCGTCCCCGCACATTGGAGGTGAGCACCCAGTTCGGTGAATCCCCCTCTCTCGTTTGGTACCACCCACACCCCTCGCCGGAGTCCCTATCGTCGGCAATCCATGGGCCGGAGCGCCGCCGGTGCCAAGATGATGTGGCCGCGCCACGTCACTGCCACGCAGCCGCCACCTCATCTCATTTGCCCATGTGGTTGCCACGTCATTTCCCACGTGGCGTTTTCTTTTCCTTTACAAACTTAATTCGGCCGGAATTGATTTTCCACCCGATGACGTCATTCCTACGTCATAAATCGAGTTTCCTTTAGAAAAATAATTCCAAAATTATGAAAAATCCCAAATTCATCATTTCATGTGATTTCAGAACTTCCTGGGGTTCGTTCTCCTTCATACGAACTCCAATTTCGTCGATTCAAATTTCTAAATTCATATAAATTCAAGATCTAGCTAACTAAATCAAAATTATTTAATTTAGAGTTCATTTTAATCTTCATTTAAATTTTGTTTGAATTTGGCTTATTTTCACGCATATATTTCGACGACTTCGGAGAGTCTGATTTCGACACCGTTTGAGAACATCGAATAATCAAGTAAGGCAAGTTACATCTTTGATCATATTCAATCCCATTATTTAAAATTATTTAAATTCTGTTTTAAATTATTGCATGCTTATTTATACTCAAGTTAATTTAAATCCCTGTTTTAAATTTATAGTTATTCCTAATTCCTTTGTACATCCAAATTTTGATATTGAACAGACATACCTTGATGCCTCAGATGAAAATCTAGTTTATGCGATAGTATGAACTAGAACATTTTTTAGAAGAATTATGCTTAGAAATGCTTAGACCTAAAATTATTCAATTTGGGAACTTTCAGCAAAAAATCAAATGTTGTTTAAAAGTCTATGGCATTGGTTTGCCATGGAAGATTTTGCAAATGTTTTGAAAAACAAAAAGGAAAAATTGATTTGTATTTGGACGAAATGGTTGGTTGTTGGGTGCAGGTTTATGCACGGGCTCGATCTGGGTTGGATTGAGACCCAGGGTTTTTGGAAGTTGCCCAAGTCAATGAAGGACCGATCTTCAAGTTTGTTTTGCTAAGCCATCCCGTACTACCACATGTCCAGAGTGGGGCGGACCTGGCTAACTAATTTGTAACATTCTATCGTGGTTGTGCCATGTTGATGTGTGGGTGTCAGAATAACCTACTTTTATATATTCCCACCTAGCGCAAGAGGGAGCCTGAACCCGGCGGGTTTCTACCCAGAGGGGGTGAATCCTTAGTGAGGCGGGACTACGGTGGGATGACGCATTGTAAATGCCTTGTCACGTGCTCTAGACTGCTTACCTAAGGTAGTGAGTAGTGGTATCGACGGATGCCAAATAAACTAAAGAAATTGTGTCATGTGGGTAAAGCTGTACAACCTCTACATAGTGTAAAACTATTCGAATAGCCGTGTCCATGGTCATGGACATGCTAGTAAAGCTACTCCAAATTAGATCTTTGGTTTTGATTTCAAAAGATGTGGACAAATGTTTTTGGATGTTTATCCAGTTGGGAAATTGGGCAGGAAGCCATGTGATAGGAGGGTATCCTTCACCACTCGTTGATGAATGTTATCTGACTATAAAACTGAGAATTTATAAAATAAATTTTAGTTATAGAATAACTGCTTTGGAACTTAGTACAAATATTTAAAGGAAAATATTGCTTTATGCAAATTCAGCCAGTAAGCCTTCCTTTGATATATCCTTGCATGCATTATAATCTGTTATTGGGTGTAACTTGCGAGCACGGGAGTTGTGCTCATCCTTACTTGATGCAAATAAATTTCAGAGGAGGACTTCGCTATCGGTATGGATCTCGACGACTAGGCCGCTACCCCAGTCGATTGCCTGTGACAGATCAGCTGAACTCCGCTACTTCTTCGTCTTCCGCTGTGTTTCCTTATTGTTGGCTTGTAAGCATTTCTTGTAATAAACTCTGTTGATTAACCTTTCTTATAATAAACTCTATTGATTATTAATATAATTGTGTGTTTTATGGATGTTACCATATCTGTTTACTGTGTGAACTAGTTACTGATCATGGGACTAGTTTAGAAATGCACAGAGGATTTGGGGGTGTTACTCCCGGGTCCGACACGAGCCCTACTAACAAGCTTTTTTTTTCCACCACTACTAAGGATGAGATGTTTCATGAGAGAACGAAGCACATTGGCATCATATATCATTATATTTGAGGTGTCATTGCTCAAGATGATATTAAAGTCAAGAAGATGAGTACTCATGGTAATCCAGCTGATCTGATAACAAGGCTAATTCATACCGCTAAGTTTGAGCTTTGTTCTCAAAAACTTAGTTGGTATCATTCAGTAGTTCTATGGACGTTCGACACAGAAGGTGTTCATGCTAATATGTTTCGAGAAGATCACGTTTTGTTTTGGCTACATGGGGTATACGTCTCAAGGTAGAGATTGTTAAGTTTTAGTGTGATACGAATTGAGTTTTAGTGTGATACGAATTTAGTTTTATACTCCAACTCATAGTTCTATTCCTACACGGAGTCTTTCATGTACCACTACAAATATATCACTAAGAGCTTCATTGTAAACATCTCATCATGTAGTGATATTGCCTTCGTGCGCCTATATTTTTTTCTCGAAAGGGTTTTCCACGTTGCTGTAGTCCACAGGGAAGAGCAAGATCTTCATTGTAAATATCTTCTCATATAGCAGATATTACATTCGTGCGCCTGTGGTTTTTTTCGAAAGGATTTTCTACGTGAATTTGATGTTTTTCGTTCCTATTTTTTCATGCATTATTTACAACAGTGCTCCCCCGCGGACAATTCTGAATCTCCCGATCTATTGTCGATGAACGAATCACGACAGAGAGTAAGAAGAGAGAATTTTTGGGAACTGATTACCGCATCTGAATCTGAATGTGTTATAAAAAACTAGGGCGACTGCGATGCGATCAGAACTCAGTAGTATTCACTCGGTTCACGACAGAATTATCGGACAAAGCAACAAATAAGACGATAATACAATCTGTTCTTCTTGTCGGACAGAACAGAAGGGCCCAAATCTAGCCGACGCGACGGAACAGCTGTTATGTTAGCAACAGCTCTGCTGCTCAACCCCGCGACGCCAACGAAGCCAACGCTCCTCCTCTCGTCTCCCCTCCCCGCTACGACACGGCACACGATCAGGAAGCCAGGCTGCAAGTAAAACCGAGATCGGAAGGAAGCAACAGCCAGCCAGCCAGCTTTGCTGAAAACGAAACACCCCCGAAAATAAAACAAAATCCCAATCCAATCCCGGAGAAAGCACAGCACAGCACAGCACAGCAACGCAACCCTCTCTCCGGCGATCGGGGAACAAGCCAGCATCGGGTGGGGCATCTCGTCGCTCAGATCGGCCGCGCTGGGGGCGAATCACTCGCGCCACTCCCCGGCGCTGCTTCCCTTCCCCTTCCCGCTCCCGCTCCCCTGGCGGAACCCTAATGCCCGCCGCATAGGCACCGGCATGGACTTCGCCAGCCGCCACGCCGCCTCCGCGCCCCCGCCGGCGGCCGCCGAGGCCTCGCCCTCCTCCCCCCGCAGCGCCGCCGTCGCCGAGGAGCCCGAGTACCTCGGCAGGTACCACGTCGTCAAGCACTCGTGGCGGGGGAGGTACAGGCGGATCCTCTGCATCGCCGCCTCGGGCCTCGTCACGCTCGACCCCGCCGCCCTCGTCGTCACCAACTCCTATGACTTCGCCGCCGACTTCGACCGCGCCGCGCCCGACACCAGCGCCACCGAGTTCACGCTCAGCGTCCGCACCGACGGCCGCGGCAAGTTCAAGGCCATACGCTTCTCCTCGCCGCTGCGCGCAGGCATCCTCACCGAGCTCCACCGCCTGCGCCCCGTCCACCCGGTCGTCGAGTTCCCCGTCCTCCACCTCCGCCGCCGCACCCACGAGTGGGCCCCCTTCGTAAGCTCTTCGCCCTTGCCCATCGTGCCTACCCGAATCCGCTCTCCTTCGCACTCGCACTATGCTGCTACTATTCTGAATAATGCAAGGTTGAATTTCTTACATCCCCGTGCTAAATAATTGATGCTTATATGCCCAATCCCACGCAGTTTTTGGATCTATAGTACAAGTAACTGCATTATTCAACCTTTATACCACAAAGGTTGCCTCAGTTAACTAGCTAACTGAATTGTCTGATTAGCCAAACAAGCTGGAATTAAAAAGAAAGTGATCTCGTAGCTGTTAATTTGTTGCCTGTAGCTATCCCGAGGGTAAAAATTTGTGTCGGTCTTCAGATTGTGTCATACTGTCATAGCACCAGATATAGTTTACCAAGCTACCAATTCCAAGGAGAATTATATTCTTAAAAATAATGCAACATATTTGTAGAATTGTCTTCCTTGGCCAATTTGTTGTAATTTATCTATCTGGGGGAAAATTTTAGAACTAAATGACAATTTTCAAACTGTGCCACAAGACCTGCTAAAACTAAATCTTAACTAGCTAGTACAAATAGATGAACAGAGCACCACTGAATCGACGAATAGTTAGACGGGTGCTGATTGCAGATCACCTCTTCTGTAATGCACTCACTCAATGCTGTTTCAAGGGAATTTACTGTTGTTTAATCATCGGTTGTTTGATGTCTGATACTTTGGTTACTGGGTGCGAACTACATTCTGTAGAAAATTAAGGTCACTTCAGTGGGTGTTGAGCTCCTTGAAGGACATTCTGGTGACCTGCGCTGGTCCTTGGATTTTAGAGACATGGATTCTCCTGCTATTGTGCTCTTGGGAGAAAGCTATGGGAAGAGGACTGCTGAAGGTGGAGGGTTTGTGCTATGCCCCCTTTATGGAAGGAAGTCAAAAGCATTTATGGCTGCTTCAGGCAGTACAAACACTGTGATTATATCTTATTTGGTACACCCTTCTGTCTTCGTCTTGTTCAGGTGTTCCATTCCTTGTTACAAGCTAGGAAGATTGATGCAGTTTGATGTAACACCCTAATGTCATCTATCTTGCAGACAAAAACTGCCAAGTCAACGATTGGATTATCACTATCTGTGGACAATTCACAATCAATGACAGCTGCTGACTTTATAGCAAAGAGAGGTAGGCATTCTATCTCTAGTGACGATGAACTTTACTTGTACTGCCGTTTTGTCTGGGATACTGAGTAGCTATTTAGGTGTCTATTTTTTATGGTGCTGAGGGTGCATGTATGATCGTACATACATATTTGATGCACTTTTTTAGTTGAATCGGATTTCATGCGGCAATTGTTGCCTTGCCATCCATATGGTTTTGAAGCTAGACAACACCTTAATTAGCGTTACACTTCCAAATAAAATAAACTGACTCGGCGTGAAATATTACCTTGAAGTATGAGATTGATCAATTAAATCCACATTTTTCCACATCTTTCATGTCATCTCATGTGACAAAGGGAACTTAGACTGAGTTTTTGTTTGCTGCCTGTGACTATGATCTCCTTTGATTTTCAATTACCTGTGGACTTCTTTCCCAGCCAATGAGGCAGTTGGAGCTGCTGAAACTCGACATGGAGAATGGTCAGTAACAAGATTACGTCCCGCTGCACATGGCACTGCTAGCGTTGAGAGCTTAAGTTTGGGCATTGGACCAAGGGGAGGACTTGGAGAACAGGGTGATTCTGTTTCTCGGCAGCTTGTTCTTACAAACACTTCACTTGTCGAAAGACGCCCCGAGAATTACGAGGTAGACATTTGGCTTCTTTTCTCCTCATTTTCGTATAAATTGCTCATACTTAAACCTTTGATTACATATGGACATGCTACAACTATCCAGCACATTGGCAAATCAGCTTTCAAGAAATGGTTTTTCTCCCTTGAGTTTTGGTTTTTGCTAAATTGCCTGTTCTTTCTTTTTCCTGTATCTTCAGCATGGTAGGTTTCTTACTTGTTTGCACTGAATCTCATCTTTCCAGGCTATCATTGTCCGACCTCTCTCAGCGGTAAATGCCCTTGTCCGATTTGCAGAAGAGCCGCAGATGTTTGCATTTGAATTCAATGATGGCTGTCCGATTCATGTAAGTATGCATTAATGGTCTTTATGCCCATTGCCAGGAATGCCTTTTAATTCTTCTCTGTTTTCTCACTCAGGTATATGCAAGTACGTCCCGTGATAGTTTACTTGCCACAGTTCTTGATATTTTACAAACCCAGGTATCACTTCTTTGACCTTTCTCAGTTTTGCACCACTTGAGGTCAACATGGAATTGGTATACTGCTTTGCAGAGGTAGAAAATGATACCAGGTCCACCTTGATATATTTTAATGCTCAATTTATGGTGTTTAGCAAACATGACTGCCTCACTTGTACTTTTAGCACAACTAAGTCATGCATTTTAACAAAAAATAAAGGCATACATTCTGGTAATTCATGGTTTCAATTAATTATCTTCAGCTACACCAAAACAAGTTGTATGAAGAGTACAGTTTCTTCAAATGTATGTGCTACATATACACTATACAGCTTAGAAGCTAGAACTTATTAAGTGCAAACACCAAAATGCTTGCTAAGCACCAGGAGCGCAACGACCAAAACACTTGGATAAGCACCATACCTGATCCCATTCTAATGTGTACACTTTAAAACAGTGCAATTTCTCATGTCCTATATGTAGCACCGAATTGTATGATGATTTAATATGGTACAAGAGTGAAGTAATCAAGTTACTCTGATGACTACAACTGTAATGATTTATTACGTAGCAAAACAATTCAACTGTCATGTAGCTCTATTTATAATGTTTGTGGTCTTTCTGATGTCCTTGAGTTTCTTCTGCTGCTTCTCTAGCATAGGGCACATATCACGGGGTTGGAATGCAGAGTCTAATTCATCCCTGTTTTCTTATTAGGTTGTGTTGTCTACTATGCTCACCTTGGTCTTTGTGCCTTCACTTTTTTTTTAATCTCCTTGTTGCTTGCAGAGGCAGTGTGCAATCCCAGTGCTGCCAAGGTTGACTATGCCTGGTCATCGCATAGATCCACCTTGTGGGGGCACCCATCTTCAGATACCCCATCATGCTACTGTTGATGTGGAAGCTGCTAACATGCACATAAAACATTTAGCTGCGGTTGCTAAAGAGGCTGTAGTTTCATCTGACACTGTTCCTGGAGCAAAAATCAGATTATGGCGTAGAATAAGGGAGTTTAATGCATGCGTACCTTATACTGGAGTGCCCATCAATATTGAAGTACCTGAGGTGGTCTTAATGGCTTTAATTAGTCTTCTTCCGGCTACACTGCAAAACCTTCCCGCTGATGCTCCTCCTCTCCCACCTCCATCACCAAAAGCAGCAGCAACAATAATGGGGTTTGTTGCATGCTTACGAAGGCTACTTACATCAAGAAGTGTGGCAACACATGTGATGGCATTTCCTGTTGCTGTCGGGAGAATAATGGGTTTGCTTAGGAATGGCTCAGAGGGAGTGGCAGCTGAGGCTGCTGGGCTTGTGGCTATGCTAATTGGTGGTGGTCCTGGTGATACATCCATGTTAATGGATACAAGGGGAGAATCCCATGCCACCTACATGCATGTGAAGTCTGTACTGTTCTCGCAACAAATCTATGTTCTGGTCCTTGTTAACAGATTGAAGCCAATATCAGTTTCACCATTACTATCTTTGTCCATTGTGGAAGTCCTTGAAGCTATGCTTTGTGAACCCCATGGTGAAACAACTCAACATGCTACATTTGTTGAGTTACTACGTCAAGTTGCTGGTTTGCGCCGTCGTTTGTTTGCATTATTTGCACATCCTGCTGAAAGTGTAAGAGAGATCATTTCTGTTATTATGCGTACAATTGCTGTGGAAGATGCAATAGCAGCAGAGTCCATGCGTGACGCTGCCTTGAAGGATGGTGCGCTTCTGAGGCATTTGCTAAACTCTTTTTTCTTCCCTGCTGGTGAGCGGCGTGATGTTAGTCGGCAGCTTGTTGCTCTTTGGGCTGATTCCTATCAACCTGCACTGGATTTGCTGTCAAGAATACTTCCTCCTGGACTTGTTGCTTATCTTCATACACGCTCAGATGAAGATTCTCAGAACCAGTGTGACGAAGTACCGTTGAGCAGAAGGCAGAAACAGATACTTCAGCAGAGGAGGGCCCGTGGTGGTAAGAGTACAGCAACACCAGAACAAGGTATGCCCCCCAATAGTGTTGATGATGGGGATTTCTTCAGGCACACCGGTGTGGGGCCTTATGGAGGAGCAGATGTCCGTCAGACACATGCCAGTCAGTACCCAACTGCCCAGACCCCTTCTCCTGGTATAGGTATTGATCCTTCTCATGCAGTACCACATGGTGCTGTACCTGAGGCGGCTTATGAAAATAATCATCAAACTGGAGCACCACAGCTGGATTCACATGCTTATTCCGTGGACTCCAATGCCAATGGCAACCTTGTTAGCTCCTCACATTCAGATTTCTCAGTCCCTGCACAGGTTGTGGTGGAAAACACTCCTGTGGGATCTGGCAGGCTACTGTGCAATTGGTATGGATTTTGGAGAGCGTTCAGTCTAGATCACAATAGAGCAGATTTGATCTGGAACGAACGCACGAGACAAGAATTAAGGGAAGCATTGCAAGCTGAAGTTCATAACCTTGATGTTGAGAAAGAACGAACCGATGACATTGTCCCTGGAAATTCGGTCAGTGAGGATGCTGGCGGTAGTGACACTTTACCACGAATGTCATGGAATTATGCTGAATTTTCAGTTAGCTACCCTAGCTTGTCCAAAGAAGTCTGTGTGGGGCAATACTATTTGCGGTTGCTGCTTGAAAGTGGAAGCAACTACCAAGCACAGGATTTTCCACTGCGTGATCCTGTTGCCTTTTTTAGAGCTCTATACCATCGTTTCTTGTGTGATGGAGATATTGGTCTTACTGTGGATGGTGCAGTTCCGGATGAACTGGGTTCATCTGATGATTGGTGTGACATGGGAAGATTGGATGGCTTTGGCGGAGGTGGAGGTTCCTCTGTAAGAGAACTTTGTTCAAGGGCAATGTCTATAGTTTATGAACAACATTACAAAGTTATCGGGCCTTTTGATGGCACGTCACATATTACTGTTCTCTTAGACAGAACAGATGATCGGGCATTAAGACATCGTTTGCTACTTCTGTTAAAGGTTGGTTGCACTTGCACTATACTACAATTTCCTCTTGTAATTTTCCAATTTTATCATCCAGTAAGATGACATAAGATATGCTAGATATGAAAACATCAACGAGCTTTATTCACGTGGAGTTGGCTGGTCATTACACTTCAGTATAATCCATAAATCTCTTTACATACCTGTGGAACATGGACAGCAATTTTGGACAATACTACCAATACCAATTACTAATAGGATTTCGCTGATGCGACATTATCAGAACCAATTACTAATAGGGTTTTGCTGATGCGACATTATCAGAACCAATTACTAATAGGGTTTTGCTGATGTGCCATTATCAGAACCAATTACTAATAGGGTTTTTGCTGATGTGACATATCTTTGCATGCTGAGAAATCCGCCCCCTGTTTTCCCCTGTTTTTGTAGGCCCTGATGAATGACCTTTCAAATGTTGAAGCGTGTGTTTTGGTTGGAGGCTGTGTTTTAGCTGTCGATTTGCTAACTGTTGCTCATGAAGCATCTGAGCGGACAGCTATTCCTTTGCAATCTAACCTCATCGCGGCAACCGCATTTATGGAGCCTCCGAAAGAGTGGATGTATATTGACAAAGATGGTGCACAAGTGGGTCCACATGAAAAAGATGCTATCAGAAGGCTGTGGTCAAAGAAGTCAATTGATTGGACAACCAAATGTTGGGCTTCCGGTATGTCTGACTGGAAAAGATTACGTGACATCCGGGAGCTGCGTTGGGCACTTTCTGTTAGAGTACCTGTTCTTACTCCTACTCAGGTATTGAATCTGCAGCTTGGCAATCACAAATACGAGCACATGCACACATCTTGCAAGCA
Organism: Phyllostachys edulis; assembly: GCA_036346405.1. Classification (NCBI taxonomy): domain Eukaryota; kingdom Viridiplantae; phylum Streptophyta; class Magnoliopsida; order Poales; family Poaceae; genus Phyllostachys; species Phyllostachys edulis. Next base: position 750,190 of record CM070563.1, read on the forward strand.
CAAATTTGTTTTTCAAATTTTTTTATTTTGTACTGTCTTTGACTTGTGCAAAATGTATTTCTGTTTACAGATTGGAGACGCTGCATTGTCTATATTGCGTAGTATGGCATCTGCACATTCTGATCTTGACGATGCAGGCGAGATAGTGACCCCAACTCCTAGGGTGAAACGTATATTGTCAAGTCCAAGATGCCTTCCTCATGTTGCTCAGGTGTTCTCTAGCTTCAAGTTTGTTTTCTTTTTCTATCATCAATGGAGACTAGGTTGTAGTGTTGTACAGTGGCCCGGTTAAATTATTGATCATACATATGCATGAAATGAGCTTTCATTCCCTTAATTCACAACTAATATACTAGGATACAAATAGAAGCAAGGATGGTTTACATAATGCAACCAATAAACTGTGCTGATGAAGTAACATTCCATTAAAATACCACTAAATTGTAACTCCCTAGTAAACCTGTTAGCATAGCTATTACCAATTTCAATCTAGACAGTAGTGTCTATGTCTATATGATAAGCTGTTGTTCTTACCATTAAAATTCATGCTTTAGATTGTGATAAATTGATTTAAATCTTCAATGTTCTGTTACGCCTTTTCAGATATATTTATTTCTTACTTTTAAATAATTTTATTGATCAAACACTGACAAACAATTTAAAATGTTATAGGCTATGCTTACTGGGGAACCAAGCATTGTTGAAGCAGCTGCCTTCTTGCTTAAGGCTATTGTCACAAGAAACCCCAAAGCTATGATTCGACTATATAGTACTGGTGCCTTTTACTTTGCATTGGCATACCCTGGTTCAAATCTCTTAACAATTGCACAACTCTTTTCGGCCACACATACTCATCAAGCTTTTCATGGCGGTGAAGAGGCAGCAGTATCTTCGTCATTGCCTTTGGCAAAGCGTAGTGTACTAGGTGGACTGCTCCCAGAATCATTGTTGTATGTCTTAGAACGCAGTGGTCCTTCAGCTTTTGCTGCTGCCATGGTGTCTGATTCTGACACACCAGAAATTATATGGACCCACAAGATGAGGGCAGAAAATCTTATTCGCCAGGTATTTGACCTGTACTCTTTGTTGTTATTTGTTAAAATATTTGATTTGAAACTTCGAATTTTTTTATCTTATTTTCAAATTCTTTTGTGCATCCTATTTGTTTTCTCAGGTTCTGCAGCATCTCGGCGATTTTCCTCAGAAATTGGCTCAACATTGCCATTCATTGTATGATTATGCTCCTATGCCACCTGTGACCTACCCGAATCTGAAAGATGAGATGTGGTGCCATCGTTACTACCTTCGGAACCTATGTGATGAGATTAGGTTTCCTAACTGGCCTATTGTTGAACACGTAGAGTTTTTGCAGTCGTTATTGGCAATGTGGCGTGAAGAGTTAACTCGTCGTCCAATGGATTTGTCTGAAGAAGAAGCCTGCAAGATACTGGAGATTTCTCTTGATGATCTTGTGCTTGGTGAGAATGGCGGTAGCAGGCAGTCATCCGAGTTAAGTTCAGCCAATTTTGCAAACAATATTGAAAACATTGACGAAGAGAAGCTTAAGCGGCAATACCGGAAGCTGGCCATAAAATACCATCCAGACAAGAACCCTGAGGGAAGAGAAAAGTTTGTTGCTGTGCAGAAGGCGTACGAGCGAATGCAGGTACTCCTGTGTTCCTATGGCCGTTGATACCATACCACCTTTTGCATGCTTGATTTGTTGTAGTTTGATTAAATTGGAGGCACCATTAATAAACATAGATGCATATGGAGTTAGGTATGTAATAGCTACATAACCCCCCTGAGCCTCCTTGAAGGTTGCTGCTTTCTGGGCTACCTAAGGATTATTGTTGGAGCAATTTCTCAATGAGGATAATCTCTAACAACATAAAATGGATGTAGTTGTAAATCTTCTGTTATCCTTTTGAAGAAAGACTATGCGGTGGTTCTATTTTTCATTAGCTTAAGTTTTGGCCCATGGAAGTTTGCTATCTTTCTTGTTTAGTGAAAGGCATTTGTTCGAAGTTTGTATTTAAAGTACTCTCCAGGTTTTGCCTTCTCTTTTTGTCTCTTATGCTGTTAAACTTGATTCTTCCTTTTCTTTTATTGGGGTGACTGGCACAAACATATTTCTTTTATGCACTTCACAAACAATTTTTCCCCACCTTACAACACTCATCCTACAAGTTGGAGTAAGGCAAAGTGGAACACATGCGAAAATAGTGAGTCACATTAAGATATATTTCCAAATTGGTGACTATTTACAGTGGATCTATTATCTATACACGCAGGCAAGTATGCAGGGATTGCAGGGACCACAAGTCTGGAGGCTGCTACTCTTACTCAAGGCACAGTGCATATTGTACAAGAGATATGGACATGTCTTGGAACCATTCAAATATGCTGGCTATCCTATGTTGCTAAATGCAGTTACTGTAGATAAGGATGACAGCAATTTTCTTTCATCTGATAGAGCCCCTCTTTTGATGTCCGCTTCAGAGCTAATTTGGCTGACGTAAGCTAAGACAAACGTACTTTAACTATGTTTATGTCTTTTGATCTTTTCTTAACAACTGTTTAATTTGATTGAACATCCATTCTCTCATATTCTTGCCATGCTCTGTTAGATGTGCATCATCTTCATTAAATGGAGAAGAGCTTATACGAGACAGTGGTATCCCATTGCTGGCAACACTTCTCTCACGTTGCATGTGCATCGTTCAGCCTACAACTCCGGCAAATGAACCAGCGGCAAGAATAGTCACCAACATAATGCACACATTCTCAGTTCTCAGCCAGTTTGAGTCTGGAAGAGTTGAGATTCTTAAATTTGGTGGTCTTGTTGAGGACATTGTGCACTGCACAGAACTGGAATTTGTTCCCTCCGCTGTGGATGCTGCTCTGCAGACAGCCGCTAATGTTTCAGTGTCATCTAAATTGCAAAATGCTCTTCTAGCGGCTGGCTTTTTATGGTACTGCCCTGCCATCCTTGTTGCAGTTGCTACAATAACCTGGAGATTAGTACTGAATGAATTTATATTTACATATTATCATCGTTGACTAAATCAAAGTGAGATATACGTTAGGAGAAAAAAAGCACGCCAAAATGTAAAGTTATGTCAGTGATATATCTAATTAAAATGTACTTGCAGGTATGTGTTGCCCCTACTTCTTCAATACGATTCGACAGCAGAAGAGAATGAGGCAAATGAAGTACATGGTATTGGGGCAAGGGTACAGATCGCTAAAAATCTGCATGCTGTACGTGCTACTCAGGCTTTGTCAAGGCTCTGTGGTCTTGGTGGTGGCGGAATATCAAGCCCATCTAACCAGCCTGCTTTCAATACACTAAGAGCACTTCTTACTCCCAAACTTGCTGATATGCTGAGAAACCACCCACCCAAAGAGCTATTATCAAATCTAAAATCAAACTTGGAGTCACCAGAGGTAATGGGTTCTATTTTCAATTGTATTATACGCCTAGAACATCGCCATAAATCCATTGTCAAAAGTACATCTTATTATCTTTTAAACATACATATCTTGTATTTCGCTCCTCACCTCCATTGACCTGCAATACATGAAGCAATTTGCTAATTTTACTGCATCTGTAACAGATGGAAAGGTAAAAAGATTTATTACTAGGGGAACACATACATGCACGCACGCTCGCGTGCACACACACACACTGAGACTCAATTTAGGGAATCATCATCAGAGTGGATCTAGTTTTCATTTTTTTTTCAGCTTAAAAAATGTTGCAAGGACAGTTCCATAGTCATACTCAGTTTCTACTAACTTAACAGTAAGTAGGCATGGAAGGTGATGTTCTCTTACAGATATGAACAGATGATGCATATTATTTGCTTCATCAATATACATCATGTTATTGCTTCATAGGGAGCAATTATACGCTGTTGTCCTTGGGACACTACTTATTTAATTATTTCACAACAATCTACTACTCATTGGTTGTATGTGTGCAGATGATTTGCTCTATCAATATACATTATGTAATTGCTTCATACTGAGCAATTATAAGCTGTTTTCAGTGTAACACTACTTCAGAAATTATTTTATAACAATCTACTACTATTTGATTGTATGTGTGTCGGGTCCCCGCGTAAGCAATCCCGAGACCCTCTGTGCATTCTGAGCTAGTCCAAGGATCAGCGGCTAGCTCGCACAGTTTCAACATCGATGTAATCAAAACCATACAACAAGCTATAATCAAAACCATACAACAAGCTATAGACGAAGCAGACAAATTAATATTAATAGAAGCAAAAGACCTATGGTCAAGATTTTAACAGAGTTGCCATGCAGGGCTTACAACAAAAGAGAGCTCGCAACGGAACACCAAACACTCGTGGAAGCCATTCGACATGCTCACAGGCATTCGAGTGGAGAACATCTCCTAGCTCGCAAGGTCTTCGAAGAACTCCTCTTCATAGAGCTCGGAGCTCCCTGGATCCTCTTCGGCGACTAATCAACCAGAGGGCATAAAGCCGTGAGTACTTTGAATGTACTCAGTAAGTCGTAGGGAAATGTATGCAAATAGTATTCATGCCAGGCTTGACAAGGATAGTTTTATGGTTACTTTGCGGAAAGCAGAATTGACTGGAAATACAGTAAGTAGATTGTAAAGTACAAGTTGAAAGACTAATACATAAGTAATCAAGTTTATTTGAAACAACTTGTGAACACCCTGTTCACTTCCCAGACCACTCGGAACCAACCACGACCACAATTTTGAGAAAGTCTACCCCTTACGTGAAATCACTAGGTATTGTCTATAATCGTGGACACGGCTATTCGAATAGTTTTACACTCCGCAGAGTTTGTACAGCTTGACCCACAAGATACGACCTCTAGTTGGTTGGGCACCCGTCGATGCCCTTGCTCACTACCTTAGGTAAGCAGTCTAGAGCACGTGACAAGGCCTTTACAAAGCTTTGTTTTGACCCGGTTCCGCTCGCTAAGGATTTGCCTTCCTGGCCCCCTCTTGCGCCATTCTCAACCAAAACAGAACTGACTCTAAACATTGCTAATTAGTTGTCCAGGTCCACCCCATAATGGACTTGTGGTTGCACGGTATGGCCCAGATCAATAGCTTACAAGGTTAAGTCCTTAGTGACTACTCAGGCGAGACAACCACATCTCAATGTGCTTTCTGCACCCTCTTTACTGCACGATCACTCGCCCGAGTATAAATCATTTTGGGTTCAACCCGGCCAAATGACCACCCTAGCCATGGCACAACATCTTTTAACAACAGTGGCCGCGCCACAATTACATATATCATTAAGTCAAATTCATCATCATTGAATCATGTGATCGAGAGACATCGTATAACTAAAGCATGACTAAGCAATAAACGCACCCATGTTGGTATCTCAAAGATGTCCAACTAAGATTACCCAACCTATGGTGTCCAAGCGTACATGTCAACATATCAATCACAAGTATTCAAGGAGTCATATTGCCGAGTAGACATTTAGCTATTTCCCAAACCATTTTTATATAATTAGTCATGCATGTTGGTAGAAAACAATGTAATTTTGCAAACTGGGTACGACATGATCAAAGGTCTACGACTTGCCTTCATTGAAGAGTTGGAATTCGAGGTCGTTGGGTCCACGAATTCTTCAGAGCAGCCGGATTCTACACGTGCAAAAAGAGCCAAATAAATAAAACCAATCCACAAAAACTCCAATGAAAGCACCAAACTAGAGCCAAAAGAAAGACACTAAAATAGATGAATTAGGAACGGGCTCTCGGGAGGAGGTCCAATTGAGAGGGTGGTTGAGGGAGGTCCTGAGGTCCAACGAAGGGTACGACTACTCAACGTGGTCGTACGAAGAATACAAAAACGGGTACGGCTACTCAACATGGTTGTAAGAGGGATACACTACGCAGCGAGGTCGCGAGAGAAAAAAGAGAATAGAGCACAGAGATACTCACCAGGAGGGAGGAGAGAGAGAGAGAGAGAGAGAGAGAGAGAGAGAGAGACCGGAGAAGACAGGAGGAAGACGGCGAACGGCACGGGCGCTCCGGTGAATCCTTCGGCAGCGAGGTGGTTGAAGACGGCGTAGGCTCCAGCGGACGGTGGCGAAATTCAAGCACGGTGAAACTGGGTGAGAGCAAAAGAGTTGGGTGAGGAAAAAGGAGATGAGAGGGCTACTCAGGCTTTTATAGCCAAGGGAGACGGAGAGAGTCGCTGAGAGACTCAGAAGCGCATGAGATCAAGGTTAGGTGGAGGAGATGGGGGCAGGTAGGGGAGGAGATAAGAGGGGACGGGTCTTTGCGAGACAAAGATTTAATGCGACACAACCGGCATTTAATGCTGAAGACTTTTGCGTCGAGAATGACGCCTTCTGGAGGAAGAAGGTGGTGGGGTGGCGGTGGGACTAGTCAAAACTCAGGAGGGTGGTCCAGCCAATGGGGTGGTCGTGACCAAAAAGGAGGTCGTGATCGGTCTCCAGGACCACCCGGAGGTTTCCCAGGACCACCCAGGAGGTCTGGACTGAGGGGGAGGTTCAAACGAGAGGGAGGTCTGAACTGAGGGGGAGATCTAAACGAGAGAGAGGTCTGGACTGAGAGGGGAGGTCTAAACGAGAGGGAGGGAACGGGACGAACAAAGAAAGGAGATGTTAAACACCCGAGAACTCCAGCGACTCAAAACCAACCAAATTTGAATTAATTGAAGTTTGATTTAGTCATTTTAAATATTTTTAGTTCAAAAATCTCAAGTTAAGTTTTAGAACTTTAACAAAACCAAATGGTTATTTTTAATTTGAAAATTTCAAAAACGTAGAAAAACGGGACGTTACAATGTGTGAAGATGATTTTTAGCTTAAGAAAACTTTACTACTTATTGCAGATCATATGGAATTCTTCCACCAGAGGGGAGCTCCTCAAATTCGTAGACCAGCAGCGTGCTAGTCAAGGCCCTGATGGTTCATACGATTTGACAGAATCACAGTCTTTCACCTATCAGGCTTTGTCAAAAGAATTGAATGTTGGTAATGTATACTTGAGAGTTTACAACAATCAGCCGGATGATGAAATAAGTGATCAGGAAGGCTTTTGCATTGCTCTGCTTAAATTTATAGCAGAGTTAGTACAAAAGTGGAATTCCATAAATTTGGAGGAAAATGTGATGCATCAACATGGTTCAGTTATTGACACATCTGCTACTGAAAATGGCGAATTCAATGATTCAACCAAAGAAGGAAAAGAAGACAACTCAAGTGAAAAAGACAGTAAAGAAGTAACCGACGGAGATTGTGAAGTGACAATGAACCTCCGAAGTGGCTTGACATCACTTCAGGTACATGTTTAAGGAAAACTTGTAAGTTTAGGGTTTTTTTTTGTGCATGAGGAGCATTTTCTGAATTGTTTTGTCATTTTTTATGCTGCAGAATCTTCTGACAAGTAATCCAGGCTTGGCTGCTGTTTTTGCTTCCAAGGAACGGTTGACACCTCTTTTTGAATGCCTTGCTCTGCCTGTTCCTCCTGAAAGCAACATCCCACAAATCTGTCTAAGTGTTCTTTCTCTCTTGACAAAGCATGCTCCTTGTTTGGAGGCCATGGTTGCAGAAAGGACGAGTCTCATTTTGCTATTTCAGATACTCCACAGCAATCCTCCTTGCAGGGACGGAGCACTTGCTGTCCTATATTCTTTAGCCAGCACACCAGAGCTGGCCTGGGCAGCTGCCAAGCATGGTGGTGTAGTGTATATTCTTGAACTTATGTTGCCACTTCAAGGTGATGGTCTTTACTTTAGTATGTTATTACTATATTTAGATATTCATACGAGGCTATGGGTTGATGTTTATTGACATTATTTCAAATACGATCGTGTAATTTACATGTTTCTAGCATTTTTCACACCCTCGCTGTTTTTGCTGGTACCAGCTGATGTTGTTATGCACAACTGCATGTTAAATTAATTCAATTTAAAAAATTTGGCTGGAATTCCTCATGTGTATATTGCATAGACCCACCCCCAGTAAAGTTCCTGATGTGTTTAATAAACTTTGTTTCACTGTAACTGTTCACCACTTGCATTCATTTATTCATGTTTAACTTATTACCACTAGTTTATAGATCTAATTATGTACATTACTCACTTTTTTATATTTTGTAGAGGAAATCCCTATGCAGCAAAGAGCTGCAGCTGCATCCTTATTGGGCAAACTTGTTGGACAGCCAATGCATGGTCCCAGGGTGGCCATCACACTTGCTAGATTCTTGCCTGACGGCTTGGTTTCTGCAATTAGAGATGGACCTGGTGAAGCTGTTATTTCATCTCTTGAACAGACAACAGAAACTCCCGAACTTGTATGGACACCTGCAATGGCAGCTTCTCTCTCTGCGCAGCTGTCAACCATGTCGTCAGACCTCTACCAAGAGCAGATGAAAGGACGTGTTGTTGATTGGGATGTACCTGAACAAGCATCTGGCCAACATGTAATGAAGGATGAACCACAGGTAGAGTTTGATCTAGAATTACCCTGTTATCTGCATTTCATAGCATTGGCTTAGATGTTATCATGCTGTGCAAATTTTAGGTTGGTGGAATTTATGTAAGACTCTTCCTAAAGGATCCCAAGTTTCCACTGAGAAATCCTAAAAGATTCCTTGAAGGACTCCTAGATCAGTATGTCTCTTCAGTTGCTGCTACACACTACGAAGCAAATGCTGTCGATCCGGAGCTTCCTTTGCTGCTTTCCGCTGCATTGGTTTCCTTGTTGCGTGTTCATCCGGCACTTGCAGACCATGTTGGTTACCTAGGTTATGTTCCGAAGCTGGTTGCAGCTATGGCCTATGAGGGAAGAAGGGAGACTATGGCATCTGGACCTGCCACAGGTAGATTGCAAGCAGAACCTATTGAGCACAATAACTCTGATGGTCTCTCTGAGACCACCGGGCAGACTCCACAAGAGCGTGTTCGCCTTAGTTGTTTGCGAGTACTACATCAGCTGGCGTCTAGCACAACTTGTGCAGAAGCTATGGCAGCAACAAGTGTAGGAACTCCTCAGGTATTCAATTATAATCAACTTCTTTGTGTTTGTTGTAACTCTTTCGGGTAATCGTTTATCCTACTTTTTTCATAGCATTTTTTTTTTGCTGATACAACAACATGACCGCTTTTGTGATTTGACTTCCTCTGAAGAGTTTTTTATGATAAAGCTCGATATACTATATTCGGTGTGAACCTGGAATGCAGTTCTGTCATAAGTAATTATTGGTTAGTCCTGTAGCGTTCAAAATATTTTAGGCCTTTGAAGATTCAATTTCTGGCATCTTTTGTCAATTCAACTGCAGAACCTTCAAATTTGGCAGTCCTGTTGGTTGTATCCCAATGTTCTCATTAGTTATGGTCTCTTAACTTCCACAATAACTATTTACCCCTTCATTTTAAAGTATGTTTGCCTTTTTAGCATGAAAAATCTATTACTTCTCACAACTGATTGGGGGAGAAACCAAAAAGGTCGCACATTGTTTCATGAATGACATCTTAAGGACCCATCATAATCTTTTCTTCCTTGAGCTGTCTTGCAGGTTGTTCCACTGCTGATGAAAGCAATTGGATGGCAAGGTGGAAGTATACTTGCATTAGAGACACTAAAGCGTGTCGTTGGCGCTGGTAATCGGGCTAGAGATGCGCTTGTTGCACAGGGGTTAAAGTAAGCTGCTCCAAATTCCTATATACTTACCTGTCTTCAAATCTAAAAGAATTCCATTTTTCAAAGATCTCGTATAAATGTTCTCGTTTGATTTGCCAACTTTAGGGTGGCCTTCAACTATTACTATTCATTGCTTTGGCATTACATGGCAGTAACTACATAAGTATGTATGCAATGTTAAAGGATGGACTTACATACATGTGTAATGTTGAAAGATGGACCTAGTAATTTATGAAATGTTCTTTCCGTACTTCTAACATTACAGAAGTACTCCATTATATTGATGTTTCATTTTTAGTTCTGCTGATTGAAAATGGAAAGGCTAACAACTTTGTATTATATTATATTAAATTAGCATGTGCAATATCTTGAACCATTCTTAAAAAAAGAAATCCTAACTTTCATAAAAAGGAATCCTAACCAGGATCAACCAAAGCTTATTTGCTTCATCTTGTACTACTACAGTGGCAAAAATGTTGTTCTTTGCCATATATTCGCTGAACCTATCATGTTCAACTCTTGCAACAACTAATCTTTGTTGTGTATTCTACTGGGAAACAAAATAGGGTTGGTCTTGTTGATGTTCTCCTTGGGATTCTCGATTGGCGAGCTGGTGGAAGACAGGGACTCTGTAACCAGATGAAGTGGAATGAATCAGAGGCTGCAATTGGGCGTGTATTGGCAGTGGAGGTAAGCATCATCTTCTGGTTAGGTTTTTAGCTCAATTTTGTTATTACACTCAGTTGGATTTTACGGGACCTTCACATCAGCTTGATGCAATCAAAACAGAATCGGATCGATCATATACATTCTGTAGGCAGATGATGGACACAAGTAGGGAGTGATATGTATAAAAATAGAAGTCGGTCTTCCTTTTAGCTTGTTTTGGGTATCTGCGTGGACTGGTGAAGATTTGTATATCTATATCCAGCACTTTGTAACTTACCCTGAAATATTTTGAACCTGAACATACATCAAGTGTTTGCACAAAAGAATTGGACGGAATATATTTCCTGTAGTTGTGCTTTGTATATTAGAAAACCACAAGGGTCTTCATAGCATAGATATCATGAGTAGTTAGAACACAATAAAACAATTACTCAGAGGAGAATTGGGTTGAGAACAACTTGAAAGCTAATATGTTTAGGTGAGATACATAAGGCTAGTTCTATAAGAGGGCACGATGGACCCTGTGCAGGTCATTGCGGCGTTGGTCTATTTTATGTTTGGCAGTTCCATTTTCTACATGCTTGGATGGCCTCTACCGCTTGTTTATTTTTGTTGATGTATTTGATAAGCTCATATATATATATATATATATATATTTGTTTGATTTACACAGGTACTTCATGCTTTTGCAACAGAAGGCGCACACTGTGCTAAAGTTCGTGAAATCCTGAATTCTTCTGATGTAAGTAACTCACTACAGTTCACTGAACTCTACAGTTCGTATTAGCTCGTGAAATTGGGGAAGTAGATCTCTGTGATCACGATAAGTAATTCACTAAACAGGAAAAAAAACTCTGAGTGAGCTGAATAAAGATTTTTTCTTCTTTGTAGGTCTGGAGTGCTTACAAGGACCAGAAGCACGATCTGTTCCTCCCATCCAATGCACAATCTTCTGCTGCTGGAGTTGCGGGTCTCATTGAGAGCTCTTCATCAAGGCTCACCTACGCCCTCACAGCACCCCCACCTCAGCCTGCATTGGTCGGGCTACCGTCCTCAGCTCCCGCAAATCCTAGTGGGCGGCATTCTTATCAGCATTCATAGTGCGCAAAATGAAACACGTTGATCTCAGCTCCTTAACGATATGAACATTTGAAGTTGGTAGCCCTTGCAGAGTGGGACTTGTTACAACAGCAAAGTACAGTTTTGAGTTTGTGCCTCCATACTATTTATACATTGGGGCAGACCAGGGGCTGCCTAGCAGTACATAGCATGTACAGTTTTCCATTATATAGAGGTCGAGGTCGGGTTCGGGTTCGTTTCTTGTACATGTAAAGCATATGCCTTTTTGTAACATATATCTGCCCATAGAATATTCGAGCTGGAAATGTGTATCGATTCATTTGGGGTGCACACCTTTGTCTCTTTTTAGCCGACGAGAGATGAATGAATGGTGTTTGACCCCATTACCTGTCCATGTGCTATTCTCCATTGATCTTTGGGGGCATCTCTGTCCGTGTGAGTACCTGTCTGATTTGTTTCAACTCCGTTGTGGCGGTATAAAATTAGAGAATTAGCCAAAAATTGGGTAAGGTCAAACTTGCAATACCATTCCGTAGACCAAGCTGCCGGTTTGGCTCTTAGAATAGTATATTCTGGTATCAATATATATCGGTGTACCGTCCCAGAGTTTAATATAATAATATATATTACACTAAATTTCACTTGTAATATTACCCTAAATACATAGTAGTAGGACATAATTCAATGAGTTCAATAGACATTATTTTCAGTTCCACTAGTATAGTCGACATTGTTTGGTACTGAAGTCGGTATGGAACGTATGACTGCTCTGTACCATTTTAGGTGACGGAATGGTATATACCGGCCGGTACCAGAATGTTATTGATAAGTTTGGATAAGATACCATCCGGAAGAGTTTCAGGAAGAAGCTTTTCCAATATTGGAATTGATCTCCCGCCATGTAAAAAAGAAAGTAGAGAACGATGCACCAGCCGGAAATGTACCGTGGTAGGGTACTATTCTATCACTGGACCACCGGTGCGTGTTTTTTACATGGACAAATATCATATCACTCTCTTTAAGGCTGGTCGAATCGCTGGCCTCCCAGCCGCTCCACGTACGCGTTTCTCGATTTTGCGCCAATCATGTGCCAGTAGTTTCCTGGCCGTCCGATCGCACTCGGCAGCGTAGGCGTAGCGAGACGTTTCCTACCCGTCCGATCGCAGCGTGGCGAGACGTTTCTGGTGTTCGCTCGGCGCGTTCTGTTTGCTCCCGCTGGCGGGTGGGCCAGAAAGCCATTTGACAAGATCGCTCACTGGTAACTTGCGGTAAACCAATCGAGATCGGGTTGGGGTCTGATTCGAGATACCGGGTTTAAATGGGTTGAGTGGATTGGGTTCAAAGAATGGATACAATTGGATGTATTCAAATGGGTTGAAAAGCAAAATAGACTGGGTTGGATTGAGTTTGCTTATGAAGTGGATTGGTCTGGGTTAGTTCGAGTAGAGTATTTTTCGGTTCCATTCGGTTTGAATCCATGGTTCTTGTGGTTTTGGACTTTGGGTTGAGCGGTAGGGAAGAAAACCTAATAAAGTTTTCTCCGCCCCCGATGCCCTGAGAGGCCGAGACCTCCGCTTTCCCCTCCTCTGCGACAGCGACAGCCAGCGCGATCCGATCCCGTTCACCCCGCGCCGAGCCGAGCTGTCTCCGGTCGCCAGCATCCTCTCCTCTTGTGCGCCGTGCGTCACCGCTCGTACCGGCGCCTTCGTCTAGCTCCCCGCTGCCGGTAGCCGTCGCCGGAGAAGAAGGAAGGAGATGCTCGGCCGGTTTCAGCGCCAGGACAGGCCGGACTACTCGGAGGCGGCAGCGGCAAGGGCCGCCAAGCTCCGCGACCTCCAGGCCCAGGTCCTGCACAATCACCACTCCCGCACGTAAGCGCGCCTCAACCTCTCTCTTGTCGCTCCAGTTACGACCGTGCGTTGCAACCTCTCAGTCTCAGGGCGGGCTCGTAAGATAGATCTGTTGGAGTTAATCCTTCCATTGAGTCGTTTTTCAATTCTTGTTTGAGTTATAGAAATTTGTATTTCGGGTTGTATCAGTTTCAGAGGCATGTTCAGTTTCGGACTCGGTTTCAGAGTCAGTTTTGTATTCCAAATGTATACTGAACCAATTGATCTTCGTGTTCGAATTGGTTGCGGTTATAGTACTTACCTTCTTAGGCTGTAAATTGAAGTATAAATAGAGGAGAAAACTCAGAAAAGGTGCGCAGTTTTGGCACCGCAAATTCCTCTGTTTTTGGTTACTGTTCGTCGTTCGACAATCGCGTTCGTGTTTTCTGTCTAAACTTCAGAACTGTCGGAGGCCAGAAGTTGAGAAACCTGAACAAGGAAGGTTCAGACTACAAGATCAACTGTCGATCATGGCGGCCATGGGAGGAGATAGAGATGCAGTAGCACTAGTAGATGACTCGTCGGTGCCGATCGGGTGCGACATCCTGGAGAAGTTCTCCAAGGACTTTGAGGGGGTGCTGAGGAACTGGGCGTGGATGCGCGGCGCACAAACCGAGTGGGAGACGGCGACCCACGCCCACGGCGGCGAGGCCGAGCAGCAGCTCACTCTGGCCTACGAGCTCCTCGGCTATCTGGGGAGCTCCGTGTCGCTCTACATCCCGCTGTACCGCCTCCGGCAGAAGCTCGCGGCGGCGGTGCGCCGTCATCGTCGGCAACCCCAAGGAGCTCCAGACCCCATACATGTCCGCTGGTGGGCTGTTGGAAATTCTGGCCGTGGACGCACACTTTTACGGTCGAGGGAGACGAACTCACAGGCCACGGCCGCGGCCCGAAGCATGTTCGTCTACGAGCATCTCTCGTCGGAGCAGCTGTCCCACATCGTACACCTCATCGACGACGCGCTCGCGTGGGCGGACCGGCAGCAAGCTCTAGAGCACGAGCACACTCGGGACGTCCTCGCGGCGGCGCACCGCGGGCAAGTCTGGACTATCGAGACCCCGCGTCTGCTGGAGCGGCTCCACTACATGCAGTACCTCGCCGACGCCGTCTTGCTCCGCCTGCGTCCTATCAAGTCCATCATCGACCGCCTCCTCACCGGCGACCGGCGCCCTACAGACCGGTCAGCGCCGCCGGCGCCTCGGCCTCGTCACGCGCGGTTGTACCCTCTGCTCGTTGCAAAGCCAATCAGACGTTGTGCAAGCATCTAGAACTAGGAGAGGGTTAAAATTGTAATTATACGGCGGCATAAGGGAGGGGTCTCCAATAGAAGATAGAGATCAGTATTAGGAATACCGAAAAGTTTTGTAATACCTGTAAATTTATGATTTGCACGGAAAAGTCTATATATTACGAAATCTAAAGCCAGATTTGATTTATACTTTCTAAAGACATTCTTCATTGTTTCGCGCCAACAAAGCCTGTCTTGCATGGACTTTTTCCTCTCCTTGCTTTTTGTCTCGGCCGCCTTTCCTAAATATAGAAAAAATACTATCTACTCTCAGATATAGTTACTCCCACAACATCCACCGTTCGTCGCTCGCTTGATGAGATGAGTGCACCCATCCGAGCCTGACAGGCTGAGAGATAGATACCCGATCCAATACGCTGTATTGGGGTTAAAAATTATTTTATTTTATTTGTGAATTATCTACGTATGGAGTGAATCCGAATTTTGAATCTCAATCGGCGTACGAGATTTTCTCGGGAGGTAGGTTTATCTTGTAGCATTTAGTCGACCAAAATGGAGACGCTCTGTCGTCAATTCTCAGAATGCTACTCCTAGTCCTGGTTGCCGATACACTCTTTCTTGGAGATCAACTCTTAATCTCCTTGGCGATCAGGCCAGCACTTCTTGGAATTTAGCCTATCAGTTCTTCATCTGCATGGAGGACGCAAACACCGCAAGGTATGTTGTTCACTTGTTCTGTATCCAATCTCGGTATTATGTTTTTTCGACAATACTCCAATGTCCTAATTAGATCGCGGGTGGTTTTGATCCTTGAGCACGAAATTCCCGTGATGTGTTGCTAATTTGTGCTTTGTTCTTCATTGATCCTAGGTTTCGAGTTGGGAATATGATGGAGAATTGGAGTATCGGATGCAGCGATGCTGCCGACGAGGCCTGTAGCCAACGTTCCTGGGATTGGGCTTAATTTGTGATAGGGGATATGCCGAAATTCCCGGCGAAGCTGCTAGATCCGGCCTAGCCAGCGTGCGTGCATCCTTAATCGGTAATGGCAACCGCGACGTCTATGCGTGGCTGCGGCGCCTACTTGTGGGTTGCGGCCGCCACAACGAGATGGCCCAAGGTGTGCGTGTTGACGAGTCTATGGCCACGAGCGCTCGCGACGAGCAGCGCTTCGGTTAGGCGACCACATGTGTGTGTGTGCACGCGCGCACACGCACGCACTCCGCGTGCCTCGCTTTCGATTTCTTGTTGTGCGTATAGTTATTCGTGTTTTCCCGTACCTATTGCGTTTCTCGTGCTTCGCTTTCGGATTCTTTTTGTGGTATGGGTACAAGAGAGGAACGATTCTTCGTCGTTTTCTCGACTCGAGCAACAGATATTTGCCTCCCAATTTCACTATCCTTGCCTTTCCTCTCGTCCGTGTTTCCTGAGTCGGTTTTCTGTGAATAGCTACGTAAAGAGGGATGCTGATACGGCGTCGATCGATCTTCTCGACGTAGGATCAAGATACTCACGTGTAGCCTCTCGAATCGTAGTGATCCTTCGTTGCCAATGCAAGAACGAACACTCTTTAATTCGCAAGAACACACGCGTCAGACTTCACGACCACCAAGCGAAGCCTTATCACGCTCCCAATTCCCAGCGGAAAGGTTGAATGATCTCAATTAACAAAAACTCTCAATTTCCCCTATTGATACATGAACCATCAAGAAGAAGAAAGCAATCTGCTATTTTGTGTTTATTCATAAAAGTCTCGTCCCCCTCTACGTGAGGCGGCGGCTGCTACTTATAGTGTTCACCAACACGCCTACCAGACCTTGGGCCGGCTTCTCCTCTAATCGTTCATGAGACCGACTTGAAACCTGCTGGCCTGCTGGTGACCGAATCAAACTAGTGCATGGTTCAGACTTCCTAACAACAGAAATCAATTAGTACATGGTTCAGACTCAAAGGACTAACTAGACCAAAAGCTTGGCACGTGTGCTGCACTACTTGCCTTCACCGAAGCTTGCTTAGACTTTCCCTTCATGCACATACACACGCAGGCATCAACTTTCTGGATTAAATGCTCCTCACACACACACATGCATGTTACGTGCATGAAGTCGTCACGTGGACAACACACATGCATGTATGCATGTTGCCATGGCTAACAAAGAGCTTGTTCAATTGCTTCTTGCTCTATTGTTCTCGGTCATCGCATGCTTCTATGTGTGTATAACTGCACAAACAAAACATAGAACTATTAGGTAGTGACATATTCTTATTAGTAAGATTAAAATCATTTAAGAGCGAGTTCACCTGTTGTTGTAGTTTCTTTGCTCGTGCTCTTGTAATCGGCCCTGTTGGTTCAGTGAGAGGAGATGAAGGGGCAGGTTCAGTAGGGATGTCCTCATCAGATGCACATACATCCGGATGCAACGTTTTGTTCAGCGGTTTCACATGGGCATTTAGATGTCTGTTGTGTTCCGCGTGCTTCGTTTCCGCTTTCTTTTTTTTCCTATATACTGATTGAACATTTTTACCCTCTAAAGAGAGGCCTGATTCTTCGTTGTTGTCGCCAACAAAACAAGACTGGTTTGTCCTTTTTTATCCCCTTGCTTTTCCTCTCCGTCGCCTTTCCTAATTTTCTTTTATGTAGAAAGATGTATAAAGAGATGTGCATGAGGTGTCATTCCTCGTAGACGACCAGGCATGCCGCGTCCAACCAATTAAATTTGCCTTTTAGGATGCGGCGCAGTTATGTCCTTGCTTATTAATTCCGTCTTACTCTCGGTTCTTGCTCTCATGATTTGCCGTTATTCGTTAGTTTTCCCCTCAGGTTTCTTGTGTTTTTTTCGCTGTTCTGATGTGGATGCTCTTGCCATAGATCTGCGATTCATCCTTCTGGCCTGCCGTTTGTGCCATCCTTTCTGTGTATAGTAGGCGTCAGTGTGTAAAAAAATATATACGACTGAAAAATATACTTTGTTCATATATGTATTTAGATGATTATTACATTCCGCCTACTTGACCTACAGTTTCTTTTCTTTTTCTTTTTGTAATTGGACGCGATTGTGCTAGCGGTAAAAACATTGTCATGAAAAGAACCCTTCCTTTGTAATTGGACGCGATTGTAACAGTGGTAAAAACATTGTCATAAAAAGAACCCTTCCTGCAGGCTTTACTGAGTCACACCGCTATATGAATATGAATTTCCAAGATGCTATGGCTATTTACCATATGTATGGTCCACCTGATTTGTTCGTGACCTTTAGATACGAACCTAAATGGCCCGGAATTACTGATGCACTAGGGCCAGGGCCCGGCCACCGCCCACATGATAGATCTGACATGGCGTGTCGTATATTCATGATGAAACTAAACGACGTATTTCACGATATCAAAACCGGCGCTGTTGTCGCCCCTATTCATGCTGGTACGTGTATGCCTTTTAATCTTTGACTCATCGCCGCGGGGGGGTTTATATTGCCTTCTCTTGTACTTAATTTGTCCTTTTATCTAGCTATGTACACAACTGAGTTTCAGAAGAGAGGTTTGCCACATGTGCATATTCTTGTTTGGCTCTCTTTGCCACAACAGTCAGAAAAGCTCATCTCAAAGATACCAGCGACGGAGCATTCAACGGTATATACCATGCCTAATAAAACTTTACAACTTATTCATCTACTAATTAATGCCATACATTTTATTCTATAATGATGTAGTCAACTCCCTCACGAACAATCGAAAAAAACCCTCTCAATCGAAGATAAAGCTCATCCAAAAATGAGTGACGTTTCTCTGTAACTGAGCTTTAAAAGGTATAGCTTCGATTTACACTTTTCGTCCTTAGCAAAACAGATAAAAAAGAGAGCTCTTTTATAAACATAACTACCCATACATACCGTCATATACATGGCTCTGACATTTTTTTTTATAGTGACAGGCGCATCACCTCTGCAGGAGCCTCAAAAGCAACTAGGAAACTGTTCAAGGACAACGGCGGCAAACACGTTAGCAAGACTTAGGTCAGTTCAATTCATCTCATATTCTATTTTTCCATGCTGGACTGTCCGGTTAGATAAGTGCAAATGACAGCTTATCGCCTGTCTTAGGATGCAACCAGACGGTTTAGAAATTTGCTGCATACGATGGCTTTTTCCATAAAAAACGTTTATGCCTTCAGACATGCTACAACTTCACAATTTGTGGTCATATTCAGATACTTTGATAATAGCTACATGTTAGAAATAGCATAGACTGGCTGGCATTTTCAATGCGCCTTCATATTATATTCGCTATCATAATTTTGCAACATTTTCCAAATGCCTCTTTGTCCAGATTGTCCTATCAATGCTCTTCAAGCTGCACTCTTATTCAGATTGTACAAACACAAAATATTTGTTACGTTTACGCACCGACTGAATTGATGCACGTAAACATTTTCGTATTATCAGTCCTTTCTCAAACTGCTATAATTTCGTCTTTACCATATTGTCTTCACTCAAACAGCAGTTCTTTCGCTACCAAACTTTTCTAATCACAATGTGTTCTACATCAGTATTTAGCGTATCTCTGCAAAGCAGACAATAATGTTTAACTCTACATTTTTAAGCTCTATTTCATAGCGCAATTAGATTTTGATGCTGAAAAATGTACTAAAACATGCTAGATCCATTGTATAGCTTAGAAACATGCTAGATCCATTGCATAGCAAACATGTTCGGAAATTGGTTAGATGGAATTCCAACAATTTTAAAGTCACAACTCTTGGTGGGAGCTAGTGCCTTATGTTGGTCTATTTGGTTATGCCGGAATGATGCTGTATTTAATAAAAAGATTGTTACTAATCCTTTACAGGTTATCCTTTTGATCGGGCACTGGCTGAGAGCTTGGGCAAACCTGCAGAAACCGGACCAGAAGAAGTCCATGCTGGATGGAAGCATCCGTCTGGAGGTTATGGCGAAGCAAATTTTATATGCTCATGGGTAGCCGTTTAGTCAAAGAATTTGTAATAATTGAGTTTAAATTTCAGTCAATATTTGCTTGTAAGGCTTATGCCAGTATTAACGGTTGGGTTACTTTGGTACCTTAAACTTTTTAATAAATTAGGCTGTGTGCATCTTTGATGCAGAGGTCGGGAGAGAATGTCCTCTTCCATTATCTAAAAAAAAGCTCAGAAACACCCCAAAAAAATGTGTTTCCAGTTCACTGATGCCACACTGAAAACGTATAAACAGTTACGCGGTTGTCACCACCTTCCAAAACTTATTCCTTAATTTGCAGGTTGCATTTAGTCTGTCTAACCCATCGGTGATACCATTGTCATCCATGCTGCCGCATTTCAGACTGAGCATAGACCTGATCATGCGCTACTTGCTCGCAGTCGGGCCTGATCATGCACTGCACACCCTTGGACTCCTTACGTGAAATCAGAAAGAACGAAAAGAATCAGCGGCGCAGCAACGCTCGCATTAGCTTGGTCGTATTTCGAGAGGGGAATTCTTCTATGTTGGTTAGCTTTGCTTACAATCGTTCAGGAATATACATCAGAATGAAACGGCGGAAGAACATTACGCCAGGTGATGACAGTGACTCCTCATGAGTTGTGGGTCGCCTGCATTGTACACTACTTGACCTAAACTGTCCATGTGGTAATCCATCCATTTTCAGGTCAACAACCAGTAACCCCCATCTAAAATTCTGAATGAATCGCTAACTTGAGAATGGAGAACGCAATACAAGTCTCTAATTCTTAATCGCCAATTCACCGAAATTTTCTAAACAGGCAACTTATTTTTGCACCTTTCTGCTTGCTTAGGAGATTAAAAAAAAGTAGAGAACCTTAGCTACGATCGAATTATACAAGCAAGTGAAGCGATCTACTGGTGTATGTATGCTCGGAGTGCGCGGCAATTGATCAGGTTCAGCTGCATGTGGAGAGGAGAGCAGATGGTACCAGACAGTAAGCTGCTTTTCTCGGCACTTATGGCTCGTGAGTTTGGTGGTGAGGTCAAGCGCAAGTCAACCACGGGGAATTGTCGGATGCCCCCCTCCTCTTCTCTCTTAGGTCGCTGTCTTCTCTTAGTGAAGCGATTTACATTACAAGCTTGTGGAATTTGTCTGGTTTGTTACACAACAGTAACATATAAAAGCTTTTAGTTTTCAGATAATGCATTCTAGACAGAACTCAAAGTTTATCAATCTCAAGTTAACTAACAATAGGCAGAAATAAGAACAAGAATCCTTCCATTCTACACAACCAGAATTTGTAGATGGCTCCCACTCTTGCTCTGTCCTAGCAGCCCAAATCTAATTTAACATACCCAACTCTAATTCCACAAATCCAAATTGACCGCAATCCTTTTTCTACTCAGTGGATCCAAGAAATCTGAATTTTCCAATAGTTTTTCTTTAACTCACAACTCAACCTTAGCTCGGGCTGACCGCACGGCCTCCGGATCCATGCCGCCATCTGTTACTTTAGTGCTGATAAAGAACATGTTTGGGAAAAATCATTACATGAACCAAATCCAAACTGTTGCCATCATATGCTTTGGTTGCAACAGAGCTGCAATCTGAACTTCCAATCCCCTGTAATACATATGCATGTTTGAACTGAAACCTACAACTTGTGAGGGGTTTTTTTAAAAAAAAATAATATCAATTTAAAAGATAATTACAAAAATAAATAGTCGATTTTTTTTTTTACAAAACTAGCCGTCTGTCGCCATTCCAATTGACGGCAAAGGCCTAGCCACTGGCGACAGAGAGCTCAACAGTACCCAGAGCTCTATGTTGCCGGTTGAATTGGCGACAAGTCCCTGTCTCTAATTTAAATTACGACAGGGATCTTTAATTTTTTTTAATTTTAAAATTTGAAAAATCGCCATTTTTTAATTCATCTCCACTCCTTTTGTACTGAATATTTTTGAGCACATGTGTTGTCGACAAATCACACTGAGATTATATAACATCCAGCACAACATAATAATAACATCTTTTGTCGATAAATCAAAATTTCTACAGACTATTTCAGAGCACATTTTTTATCGACAAATCACAATGATATTACATAACATTCAGCACAACGTTGTCACATACTTTGCGGATAAATCACACTGATATTATGTAATATTTAGCACAATGTCATAACACCTAGTTTTTTACAAATCAAAGTTATATTAAGACCACATATTTCAACTACATGAACATTTCCCGTGGCCGCGACCTCAACATACGCCATGTAGACTGCCTCGAGTGAGGCGGTTGGATGAGGTCCCCGCGGCGACGTTTGGACTGTCGATGTCTCCTTCGTCTTGTGGATTTTTGTAGGGCATTTCTCGAAGGTGTGCCCAGACTTCCTGCAAATGAAGCACTTCTTCGTACGACGCCCGACTTCTGCTTCGTCCATGACGTTCCTAATGCGCCATACCTGTCGTTGGCCAATCTTTCCCTTTAAGCCTATTAATGTCCGTGGCCCAGATAAGTTGGTCTCAGATCAGATGGGCAGTGAAATGGCCAACCACGGCGTAACTATACATCTCTGCACTCCAAATTTTTATCACCTCCTTCTTGTTGAAATAGTCAGAGAGGTACTGGTAGGGATGTTGCGCCACCGTCGAACATGCGGCCATAACATAGGAGCAGGGCCTATGCAGAAGAAGGGGTTTGTTGCAAGTGCATACGTAACTAGCGCGGCGTAGCGTGCACTCGTGGGTGATCTTCTCGCGGTTCATCCCGCGACATCTTTTATCCCTGCACATTATCTCGAAGTGAAGCTCCCTTGTGTCCATCTTGAATGCCCGATACATCTCACCCTTCTTGCTCTTCTCCTCCATGTACCTGGTGATCATGGCGAAGAGTATTCTGTCATTTGCCATGGCGAGTGATGCATTGTTGCTTCTGTCAACAAAGTAATTTATGGTACCGCGGAGAATTGCCTCCACAATACCAACCAAAGGGAGGCACCTTGCGCCACGCATGACCCAGTAGTACACCTCGGCTAGATTAGTTGTCATGATACCATATCGAGCACCACCCCTGTCATGTAGCAGCCACCACTTCTCCTTAGGCTCGTGCTCAATCCAATCCGAGAAGCATTTCACCTGCGCCCCCATCTTCCTCGTCACACTGGGACCATCTGTGGGTAGTTGTAGCAATGCTTTGAAGGCCTGGTCAGTGCTTGGGGCAACCCTTTTCACTGCCTCCTTTCTATGCGTCTGGGTCTGCTCATCTAGAATCTTTCAGGGTGCTTCAAACTTTCGTTGTTGGTTCTGATTGCACAGCCGCTTGAACAAGCTCATCAAATCCTTGTTGTAGAACTGCTTGTAGAAGTTTACACCCAAGTGCCTCATGCACCACCTGCTCTGCAGATCTTCCCATGGAAATGGTTCGTTTTCTTCTTATTGTAGTTGAGTTATTGCACTAAACAGGTCCACATGACGATCATGTATGACGCATACGCTATGATAGCCCTGTACAACAGAAATCCTTAAATTCCTCAGGAACCACAACTAGTTGTATGTGCTCTCACTTTCAACGAAAGCGAATGCCACTGGAAGAACTTGATTGTTCCCGTCCGTCGCTATTGCAATCAGTATCTCGCTCTTGTACTTTCTAGTCGGGAATATGTCATCCACGCACAAAATTGGATGGCAGTGCCGGAACGCATTGATGCATGGACCAAAGGCGAAGAATGCTCGCTTCAGTACCCTCTTATTAGCCCACTTCGGATGCGTGGAATCTTGAATATCGATATGAGTGTCAGGATTGCTGTCTTGTATGACTCGGAGTAGCCCAGGGAGGTTATTGTAGGAGTCCTCAGACGTACCGAACCTTGATTCCAATACCTTCTGTTTTGCCCTCCATGCCTTGGCATAGCTGACTGTGTACTGAAACATTGCCTCAATTGTCCGAATGATGGATCGTGGCTCAAAATCTAGATTATCCACGATCTCATCATACATGAGGTTGGCGATGAAGCCTGATGATAGGTTCCTGTGGGACTACACTGACTCAACAATGACACATGCGTGAGGAACCACTATAGAGCATAGTCAGTGGGTGTCCCACTTAGGCTGAAATACGTGCACTCACCAAAGGCATCCCACTATGTCGCACTTCACGCCGTAGCATCTTGGGTTAGACTTGATGACTGTGAATGTACGCCGCACCGACAAGGCTCAGAATTTGACCGCCTCCTACACAGCCTCCTTGCATTTGTACATAGCTCCTTACCTGATCTCGCTCTGGTCACACTCCCGTGGCATACAGGAGCCTTCGTTAACGACAAGGTTGTCGAACTGGTATGTGTTCCACTCGGATGGAACCGTCTATTGGTTTACATTATCCTCGTCGTCGGATCCTCCATCTTCTGACAATACCATGTAGTCCCGGTCTTCGAGATCCATCCTTTGCACTAGGGCTTCCAGCTACTCACCCCGTCAGCAAGCCCACTAGCTTGCTTAACTGAAGGAGCTCCTTTCACAGGGTTTTCATCGACAGCATCAGCAACTCCGGGAGCTTTGACCATTGTGTGCCCTGCACTGTGGCTGAAGTCCCTGACTTCTTCTTCGGCATCACCACCCCTCTTGTTCAACCACCTATGTAGTGGGCTTGGCATAAGCCTGGGCCAGAAGGACCAAATCTCACCCTTCCTCCCTCGCCATGTGTACATATGACTGCCACGACCTTGCTCCCTTGAGCTGCACTAACTCTCAATAGGTGCGATGTGTTGCTGGGGGGCAAAGCAACTCGATCTCAGATCATACACAGCATAGTCCAAATCGAATGAGTGAAACAACCACCGCATCACAACGCCCCGTGCACGCTGCTCTGGTCCGATTGGAAATAACGGACCCTCAAGAATATTCCCTGACCGTAGTAAATTTCGAAGTTAGTGGTGTCCAACATATTTGACGTACTACATCATAAACAAGATTTTCACGATTAACCACATATCTAAAACTATACTACCCACCGAAAAGGATTATATACAACATACTACACTACGTAACCGTACATCCAAAACTATGTAATCCATTCGGTTAAAAAAATTACCTGAAAGGTGGACGACCGGACGGACAGCGCTTCGCTAGCTTCTCTCCTCCCCTCTACTCCTCTCTCTTCCCTCCCTCTTTCTTTCTTTTTCTAAATAAAAGTGAGTTTTTCCCCCAATTTTAGGGTTTCGAGGGTCTTTTATAGAGAAGATTGTGTCATCATTTGGAATAGTGACGGGGACTTACGGGATCTCTGTCGCCATTTGAAATGACGGTTTTCCAAATTTTAAAATTAAAAAATTAAGGATCTCTGTCACCATTTGAATTGGCAACAGGGGACTAGCGACAAGGAGCTCTGGGTACTGTTGAGCTCCATGTCGCCATTCCAATTGGCGACATGTGCTTAGTTTTGTAAAAATCTACTATTTGTTTTTGTAATTATCTTTTACATTAATATTGTTTTTTTTAAATCACTTGTGAGCATTCCATTGCTACTACACGAACTGAATTTCTCATTTACAAACTGAAGAAAAAAAAACATTATTGAACTTGTCATTTATATCTCTGAACATGTCATTACAAGGGTGAAGTCTAATCATGTTTACAACGGGAAAGATTATGAACATATGCACAGACAAAAATTCTCAAGCTCAGCAGCATGTTTACATATTGACATCACATTAGTGGAGCTTCAGAATTCAGTGTCGTCACACTGACCAATGGAAGGGCTGCAAAAAGAAAAAGGTAGGATTATTCAGAGATATTGCAAGAAAGATTTTCTAGTCTTCGACTTGCGCTATTGGGGGCAGTAATAAGGTCGGGCTTCTAAGGATTAATTGAGGAAATGGTAAATTGAGGATAAATTTTGACTACAAAAGAAACGGGAAGGGTGAATCTTATAGGTGTTTCTATGAGGAAATGCCAAGAAATGAGTGGGGGCGAATTGACGGTGGACTGCCTCCAAGACCAAGAAAGATTTTCCAGAATGATTCAAATGTTGTTTCAAAAGATTAACCTCACTTTTAGGGGGAAAGATTGATTTCCTGCTGAGAGATTTAGCGATTGAGATAGGGATTTGCTCAATTGAGTTGATTAATCGCAAAAGGGGGAGGGGGCACAGCTGCCAAGACCAAGAACCTCTATCAAACAACACTATTCTATTACTCTCGCAAAAGCTAATCAGAAATTAGCAAAGTAAACTTCTCTTCCAGGACTTGCAAAGCTTGAAACACAAAGCAAGCCAAGTAACTGAAGATTTTTTAAAAATAATATTTTTAAAAAGATAATTATAAAAATATATAGTCACCCAAAAAATTTATAAAAATATGTCACATCGTTGCCGGAGTTCAATCGACAACAGAACCTATTGCCGCTTGAATCTGGCGACAGGACCCTCTCGCCACTCATATGGCGGCCAGTACTGTCGCTCCAGTTCAACTGGCAATAGGTTCCTATTGCTAGTTAAACTGGCGATAGGTTCCTGTCGCTAGTTCAACTAGCGATATCTTCCTATCGCCAGTTCCAATGGCGACAGGAAGACTGACCCTATAAAACCCCTTTGAAACTCTAAAATTCAGCACAATACTCATTTTTATTCAGAAAAAAGAGAAGGAGAGAAGAGTAGAGGGGGGGGGGAGAGAAACTAGCGAAGCGCTGTCTGTCCGATTGCCTACCTTTCGGGTAATTTTTTTTAACCGAATGGATTATATAGTTTTAGATGTACGGTTATGTAATGCAGTACGTTTTACATAATACTTTTCGGTGGGTAGTATAGTTTTAGATATGCGGTTAATCGTGCAAATATTCTTTATGGTACAGTGCGTTAAATATGTCCAACGTTGTCAATTTCAAAATTTACTATAGTCAAGAGACTATTATGGAGGGTCCCGAGGGGATTGATTTGCGTTATTTTCAATCGGCGACCGTGCCCCTAGCAAGACCAGAGCAGCGTACATGGGGCGCTGTGATGCGGTGGTTGTCCCGTACATTCCAAGTGGACCGTGATGTGTACGATTTGAAATTGAGTTGCCTTTCCCCACGGGCTGGGCAGCCCACATATTGGGAGTTAATACAGCTGAAGGAACCAAATTTATGGTAATCATATGTACGCATCGTGAGGGAGGCAGGGTGGAAATTGGTCCTTCTAGTCCAAGCATATGCCAAACCCACTCCTCCACCCGCCGCTGAACAAGAAGGGGGTGCTGACGCCGAAGAGGAAGTCGGGGACTCCAGCCACAGCGCGACGCATACAATGGCCGAAGCTCCCGGAGTTGCTGATGTCGTCGATGAAGACCCTGCGGAAGTAGCTCCTATGGTCAGACAAGCTACTGGTCTTGCTGACGAGGGTGAGGAGGTGGAAGCCGTAGTGCAACGGATGGATCTCGAAGACCGAGACTACATGGCATTGTCTGAAGATGAAGATTCCGACGACGAGGATGATGTGGACCAATAGGCGGTTCCATCCGACTGGAACACATACCAGTTCGAGAGCCTAGTCGTCAACGAAGGCCCACGTGTGCCTTGGGAGTACGACCAGAGTGAGGTCAGGCTAGGAGCTATGTACAACTATAAGGAGGTCGTGCAGGACGCGGTTAAATTCTGGGCCTTGTCGGTGCGGCGTACATTCAAAGTCGTCAAGTCTACCCCAAGATTCTACGACGTGAAGTGCGGCATCTGAGGATGCCCTTGGCGAGTGCACGATTTCACCTAAGTGGGACACCTCTTTGGAAGTTCTCTATAGTGGTCCTCACACATGCGTCGCTTCGAAGTCGAGATAGCCCCACCGAACTCGTCATCGCTTCATCGCCAACCTTATGTACACCGAGATCGTGGATAATCTAGATTACGAGCCACGATCCATCATTCGAGCGATTGATGCAAGGTTCCAGTACACAATCAGCTATACCAAGGCTTGGAGGGCAAAACAGAAGGCATTGACATTAAGGTGGGGCACGTTTGAGGATTCCTACCACAACCTTCCCAAACAACTTCAAGTCATACAAGGCAAATCTCGCACCCATATCGACATTCAAGACGCCACACACCCGAAGTAGGCCAATAAGAGGGTACTGCAGTGAGCATTCTTCGCGTTTGGTCCATGCATCAATGCATTAAAAGACTGCCGTCAATCTTGTGCGTAGATGACACATTCTTGATCGAAGTAAAAGGGTCGACATCGATCGCAATAGCGACGGACGGGAACAATCAAGTTCTTCCCGTGGCATTCGCTTTCGTTGAAAGCGAGAACACGGATAGCTGGCTGTGGTTCCTGAAGAATGTGAGGATATCTGTTGTGCAAGGCCGCCCCAACGTATGCCTCATACATGATCGGCATGCAGGGTTGCTGCGTGCAATAACCCAGCTACAACAAGGAGAGAACGTACCAGTTGCATGGCTGGATCTGCAGAGCAGGTGGTGCATGAGGCACTTGGGTGCAAACTTCTACAAGCAGTTCCGCAACATAGACTTGATAAACATGTTCAAGCGGCTGTGCAATCAGAACCAGTAGCGGAAGTTCGAAGCACTCTAGAAGATTTTGGATGAGCGGACCAAGACGCACAGAAGGGAGGCAGAGAGAAGGGTTGCCCCAAGCACTGACTAGGCCCCCGAAGCATTGCCACAGCTACCCACAGATGCTCACTAATTGACGAGGAGGACGGGGGCGCATGTTAGATGCTTCTCAGATTGGATTGAGCACGAGCCTAAGGAGAAGTGGTCGCTGCTCCATGACAGGGGTGGTGCTCGATATGGTGTCATGACAACTAATCTAGCCGAGGTGTATAACAGGGTCATGCGCGGCGCAAGGTATCTCCCTTTGGTGGGTATTGTGGAGGCAATTCTCCGCGATACGACGAACTACTTTGTTGATAGAAGCAATAACGCGTCGCTCGCTATGGCAGATGACAGAATACTCTACTCCGCCATGATCACCAAATACATGGAGGAGAAGAGCAAGAAGGGTGAGATGCACCGAGCATTCAAAATGGGCACAACAGAGCTTCGGTTCGAGATAATGTGCAGGGATAAAGGACGCCGCGGGACGAACCGCGAGAGGATCACCCACGAGTGCACGCTGCGCCGCGGTAGTTGCACATGCACTTGCAACAAGCCTCTTATTCTGCATAGGCCCTGCTCCCATGTCATAGCGTATGTTTGATGATGGCGCAGCATCCCGGTCAGTATCTCTCTGACTGTTTTACCAAGGAGGCGGTGATGCAAATCTGGACTGGGGAGATGTATGGTTACGCTGTGGTTGGCCATTTCACTGATTATCTGACCTGAGAGCAACTAATCTGACCTGAGAGCAACCAATCTGGGCCACAGACATTGATAGGCTCAAGGGAAAAGTTGGCCGGGGACAGGTACGGCGCATTAGGAACGACATGGACGAAGCAGACAGTAGTAATATGTTATTGCCAATGTTCTGAATTATCATTTTGATTAAGTGTTGTGATGTTTTGTTGAATGTTATGTAATATCAATGTGATTTATCGTAGTTTTGATGGTAATAGCAAGTTCACATTTGTTTCCTTACATAATATGCAGTGCATGTACATGAGCAAGTGTATGAATTTTCGGACGCATCGCAATATCACGTACCTTCCTACTTACGAATCATTAATACCTCAATCTTCCTCGTAAAATTCTTCAGAAATTCACCGCACTAGAACAACATACGACGATCACAAAATATTATTGCGAGTTTAACAGATTTCGTACCGTTCAAAATCTATAAAAATCACAAGTAGATAAAGTGGACTAACTGGATTAGGGTTTAAGTCTTCCTGTCGCCATTTGAACTGGCGACAGGAACCTATCGCCAGTTCAACTGGCGACAGGTATCTGGGCCGCCAACAAAGTGGCGAGAGGGTCCCTGTCATCAGTTGAACTGGCGATAGGGACATATTTTTGTAGTTTTTTTTGGGCGACTATATATTTTTGTAATTATCTTTTTTAAAAAAATATTATTTTTTTAAAAAAAATCAGTAACTGAAGCCTTAAGACACCGACCACAGGGAAGAGAAGGTGCGCCGAAGAAAACTTAGGCATGGGAGTTTAAAAGAAAAAACAGAGAACCTTAGCTACAATAGAAGTATACGAGCAAGTAGAAGCAAAAGAAGCGATCTAGTGGTGTATGCCTGCTCGGGGTGCGCGGCAATCGATCAGGTTCAGCTGCACGAGGAGAGAGGAGTAGATAGTACCAGACAGCAACAGTAAGCTGCTTTTGTCGGCACTGATGGCTCGTTAGTTAAGTCACATGCGCGATAAGAGAAGCCGCACGCCACTCGTGCCAGAATAAACGCGCATACATATGATGTGCATCATCAATGGACCGCTATAATAATATCTCTTGTGTTTGCTTTGCCTACATTTCCATGGGGGGGAGTGGTTGGTTGGTCCCTGACCCGATGCCCTGAATCTGACGGCCAAGGACCCCTCTGCCCTGCGTTGCCATGTTCGTTTCGACTCGATAATCATGCGCCGTTTCCATCTCCATCTCCACCTCGTCCTGTTTTGTTTTGTTTTGTTTTTGCGCGTCCTACTCTGCCTCTCCTTCGGCGGTTCGGCGTAATCGCTGCGCTTGTTGTGCGTGATGTGAAGTCTGTCCACCCACCCAACTCACATGTCCACACCCCTCTCTCTCCCTCTGCCTAATTGCCTCCTGCTCCCTCCGCCCCCATGACGTGCAAAATCTTCTTACTGTTATGTTCAACTCGCACAAGCACAAATAGCCACCGTTCTTGCACAAGATTTGAAACACAAACAACAAGATGATGGATCAATCGAGATTCAACAAGAGACAATCGAGCATGTATGTATTACGAGATCAAAAATACCGACTCCATTTCAATTTTCGACCGAGATCCTGCTGCTGCTCGCTGCAAAGACGACAAACACATACACACACTGACACACATCAGGGTTTGCTTCCCACACCACCAGAGGCACAATGACATGACAATCCATTCCATCCTATATACAGCATTGATTAACACGAGTCATCATAATAAGTGCTAGTGGTAATTAACAGTGACGCACGATTAATTCTGCTATGACGCTACTAGCAAAAAGCAACAAGACGATGAGCAGCAGCAGCTGCAGCTGCAGCTGCTAAGGATCATCATCCTTCCTTCTAAGAGAAATTTTACAACAACATGATCTTCTTTCCATCGCTGAAGACAAAGGCACTCTTACTTCTGAATCTCTGCCTATAACGGCGCCGATGACGACGACGACCACGACGCGGTGGTGAGTAAGATCGAGTTTCCTTCCTATCTGATCGATTCCATTCGCCTACCGGCCAGCGGCGCCGGGCTCGGCGATGCGGCTGTAGAGCGCGGCGTTGAGCTGTTCCTGCGAGTAGACGCGGCTGGCCATCTTGACGGCGACCTGCTGGACCATGAGGTCCTTCGCGACGGAGACGCTGGCGTGGTACACGTCCAGGTCCAGCTCCCGCAGCGCCGTCATCAGCCTCGCCGTCGGGTGGTTGCGCTTGTGGCACTGCACGCGGATCATCGCCTCCAGCCCCAGGATCTTCGCCTCGATCTCCACCGCGTGGCACCGCGCCCCGCCGTCGTGCCCGGACGACGGCGCCCGTGGCCGCGCGTCACGCTCCTTCTTGAGCGCCTCGATCTGGGAATGGAGAGTCTCCTTGTCCGACTCCGCCGCAGACAGATTACCGCGGAGCTCGTTGATGTAGGAGATGGCGTCGCCGAGCAGCGACGCCTTGTCCATCTTAGACACGTTCGGCACCACGGCGCGCAGCGCGTAGAACCGCTGGTTCAGCTTCTCCCGCCGCTGCCGCTCCGCCTCCACGTGGTTCAGGGGCTCCTCGCGCCCGTTCGCCGGCTTCCGCCCGCGCTTGCGCGGCCGCTTCTCGGCCTCCGGTGGCGCCACCACGCGGCTGCTCTCCACCTCGCGGACCGACGCCTCCACGTCCGAGTGGTCCGACTCGGACTTGACCGGAGCGCCCGTGCCCGTGGACGCCCGCGTCGTCGGCGCCGACGAGAAGGACAGCATGCCCTCGTTGGCCGTCGCAGCCGAGTGGGGGTTGGTGTTGCTCGCGCGGGAGGTGGCCTCCATGGACCGCTTCGGGTTGTTCTTGGCCTCGTTCGCTGCGGCCGTCACCGTCGCCGTATGCTGCGAGAAGAGGCTCCCGGCAGCCGTGGTGAGGGTGGCGGTTGCGGCGGGTGGCGCCGGCGACGGGTTCCTCCGGCTGGTGTTGTCGGCGGCGAAGTTTAGGATCTCACCGGACTCGGGCTTGAAGAAAGGCGGGGCCGCCGCAACGGAGGCGTTGGACGCGAAATCCGAGAAGTTGAGCTCCCGGCGGAAGGGGCCCTGTTGAGCCTGGCTGTGCTGGTGCTGGTGCTGCCGCTGCGGTAGCATGGCTGCCGGCGGTGGCGGCGGCGCCGCGTGCACGGAGGGGCCGGGGTTCTCCGTGAGCGTGCTTGCGCTCCCGTTCTCTAAGTGGTGGATCTGCGGCGGCGGCGGCTTGGAGACGGAGATCTCGGCGGACGACGGCGAGATGGACTCCTTAATATCCATGACCGGCGGGTCCGCGAGCCAGAGCACAGACGGATCCGTCTCCGCCTGGTCCCCCCCGGGCGGCGCCGTGTGCTGCTGCTGCAGCGGCGCGGGCGGCCAGGACCCAGCGGCCCCTCCGGTGAGGTTGAAGAGGGAGCGGATCCTGGCCAAGCTGTCGGCGGTCTGGAAGATGACCTCGGTGGAGCCGAGCTCGAGGACGCCGGTGCCGACGGGGAGGCAGACCATGGTGCGGAGGCCGAAGGTGTAGGCCTGGCGCGCGCGGTCGCATGGCGCGTTGGAGAGGCCCGTGGCGATCCAGGTGGGCTGGCCGGCGAAGAGCACCTGGCCCGGGAGGCCGAGGCCGTTGGAGAAGGACTGGGTCATGGAGACGAGGAAGAACCACTCGGTGTCGGTGACCTCCTCCTCGACGGCCTCGTCGGGGGCGGCGCCTGCGCCGGAGATGAGGGAGTTGAGCTCGCGGAGGACGCGCTTGCGGTGGTCCTGCTCGGCCTGCGACTGAGGGGTGGCGGTCCTCTGCTTGCGCTTGTCGTCGTCGCAGCCCTTGTAGTAGCCGTCGCCCCAGCCGAGGAGGGAGGCGCCGGTGGCGACGTCGAGGGAGGACTGCCAGAAGATGGCGTAGGTCCAGGTGTCCCTGGAGCCCTCGATGATGGCCTGGAGGCGCTGCTGCAGCGTGTCCGGGTTGAAGGCCGGGACGGGAGGCGGCGGGGAGGCGGCCCCTGCTGCCCCCCATGGGAAGGCGGGGAGGTCGGCGGAGGCCATGAAGGCCTCCATCATGGAGGCGTTTTCGTCCGTCCACAGGTTCATCGATCGAGAGGAGGGAGGGAGGGGAATGGCTCGCAGCGCAAGGAGAAAGCAACGGGGAAGGGAAGACGAGTGGAGGTGTGGATTGGAATCGAGAGGTTTGGCGTTGGTGGTGAGGTCGTCAAGACTCAAGCGCAAGCCAACCACGGGGAATTGTCGGATGCCCCCCTCCTCTCCTCTCCCAGGTCGCGCTGTCTTCTCCTAGTTGCTGGGGGTAGATTCGGAATTCTCCTAGTTGCGTAACGGCGCTGCGGACGGACGGCCGGCCACATTTCGGGGCTCGGTCTGTGTAACCGCCGGGTTCGTAGCTCCTGCGCGACGTGGGCCCGCTCGTCAGTGACCGATCTTGGAGCCGTGATCCCCTCTGGCTCTTCTAGGGTTATGGACCAGTGGCCTCGTGGCGAATGCGGCTTTTTCGGAATTTAGCGAGAGTCTCGTTCCTATCTTCCTCCTCGGTGGTGCATGTTTTTTTAATTAAAAAAATGTTTACATTGTGATTAAATTAATTGGCATAGGTGCCTTTGAGCTTTGCCACAAACCATACCTACGGAAACCATGTGAATCGTTTTTACTAGCCTATTTGTTCCATTGCCCATTACAACTTCACGTGCAGGGAATCCATTTTGTACGCGAACCTTCTTTTCTTTTTTTTGCCTTTTTCATCCCTATTGTGCTACATATCAGTTTTGACTAACAATAGAATTATCCCGATATAATATTTGAGCCATTTTCAACAGTGAAAACCCCTTCGAACACAACTCTACCGATCAGGTTTTGTTGTTTACTGCTGTTATGGAAGGGAGCTACAGGCGGGAACAAGGTGAATCGACAGATACGGACAGCAATGAGCAAGAGACTAAAGATGTTCCTCCTTTAATCGATATCTTACTGCAAGCGAAAATGGTTTATTTGGTAATTTTGTAATTCTCATTCGTTTTATCCTCGGTTGGTGCATGCGAGCCTTTTTTAAAAGGAAGAGAGATGAGCCTGTATGGTGACTATGTTAACTGGTGGAGGTGTCTTTTGGGCTTTACCGCAAACTTTTATAGTATCTTCGATAGCCATTACAATCCTAAGTGGGCATGATTGTCAAGCTGGCGTTTTGTCTGGCACAACGCAGCGTCGCACCGTGTCAAGTTCTTCACTTGGCTTCTCTTCCACGATAGGCTGCGTAGAAAAGCCAGTCTACTTCGGAAAACATTAGTGGATAATGCTACCTGTGAGGTCTACAATGACAGCACCGTAGATGTCAATCATCTCTTCTTCGGCTGCTCCTTTGCTCGCTCCTAACGCGTGCGGCATCTCATCCATCTCTCCTAACATCGTGGCTATGCCCGGCCTACCACGCCCCTCGTGCGTCTCGGAAACTAGCTACAACACCTTCTTACTACTCTGTATGTGGAATCATAAACATGACGTCGTATTTAGGGCACGTGATCCATCGCTACATTACCTCATCAAATCATGTATTGAAGGTGTAATGATATGGACGGAGAAAATAATACGTAGAGATCGGCATGTGATCTCCGCCTAAAAATATCTCTTCTCTTCAACCCTTTATGTATCCCACTAAAACTTTATAACAATCAATACAATTCAGGTGGGGATCCTCTCCCTTAGTGACTCATTCAAGAAAATCTTACATGGGCCTTTTTTTTTCTTTTATTAGCATTTCGTTGTATACCCGTTTTGATGTTTATTATGCGGTTTAGGATCATGTCTGATGATATGAGAGCATCTACAATATTTGTTTCTTACCTTGTTACTAAGAGGAGAGAAAATATTCAATCTAATAAAAAGAAACAAACATTTCAGTAGATTATTTCTTGAGCTTGTATCTAAGACTTTAATTGCTACAAGTGTGTATGACCCATAAAACTAGTTTTTAGTAAAAGCAAGTCTCAAACAAGTATTTTGTTTTTTCTTGTGTCTTGGTATCAACAACTTGTTTGTTTCTTTATCTAGTAACAAGCTCACCTTCTCTCCTCATCATATCTCCTTCATATCACCTCAATGCTGCTGTGTCTATCCCTTAGTAATAAGTGACATATACTATTGTAGATACTTTAAATCACTCTATTTTAGAATTCCGTTGCAACGCCGGACACCAAAAATCAAACTTATGCCAGCGAGATGGAGTATTAGTTCACCTGCCAGTAACATGACGGCAATTAAAGCGACATGCTCTGCTGTAGTAGCTTCTTTTAGTAGGAGTGACACTGTCGCTAGGAACGAGAGAAAGACAGGTTAACTTTAGGTAGTGTACTTTGTGCATTAGCTAGCTTTCTTTCCAAAATTGGCTCCTTTGGTTTCATCGTCGTTCGTTTTGAATAGCAAGCAATCTACTCTGCTACAGACGCATGTTTGGATGTAGCTAGGAGGAGATGATGGGGGGATAGACACGAGCTGAGGCGAGCCAGGTGCACAGGTGAGGTGAGACGCAAGCCAAGACCGGCCGGCTTGTTTGACCGTTGACTCGACCGAATCGGGGCAGACCTTAGCGCCGCAAGCAAGTGGGGCCCACGGAGCGGGAAATAAGTAAAGGCCAATGAGAGCTAGGAACGTGACCCGATCGATCTTATCGTTTAAAACCTGCCACAGAATCCGGGCCGTCCATCTTCACGTGTTTAGCGAGGCGGCTTGCAGTCTTAAAAACAAAAAAAATTTATGCACCAATTTAGCGTGCGTTTGATTTGGCGATCTGGGGATTGGTACTAGTACTTATTAAATTAAATGTATTACCACTAGTAAACAACAAACGGGGTGGGCCACTTGCAGTTGGTGGGTGCCGGGCCGGGTCATTGTCGCGGTTCACGATTAGTACTCCACACTAATTAATCTAGTGGAGTGTAATTAACATCGCTAATATCTCTACTAGTAAAAGATAGAGTTTATCTCTGCGCAGCGGGATGATCGATCGTCCCACCTCTCTTCTTAGATACGCTAGACGGGTCGTCCGCGAGTTACCGGTGTTGAGGAGCCGCCTCGTCAAAAAACGTGGGAGGATGAAACCACCAGCGCCTTTGCCCTAGAAACCAAACCGTTGGTGGCTTCATCCTCCCATGTCTTTTGGTATTTCACAACCGCTTTCATTATCTCACCCCTCCTCTCTTTATATCTCTATCCAAGAGGTGTAACTACTCACCGCAAAAAGTAGCGGCGCCAAGATCGAGGCGTACATGAGGATTTAGGGTCACGATGCTACTCGCTCATCCGGTGGCGGTGAGGGCCTTAGACTTCTGCGCGGAGGCATGCTCTGCTGTTGGTGTCCATACTAGCTGATGAAGAGGCGTCCGCCGGGTCACTGGCCCACCCAGCCAATGATATGCTCATGTACATGCCCATTAACCATGGTTTCTTCATATTGCAAGAACCAAGAAAGAGATTGTTGCCGTGGTGAAAGTTCTCACTGAAGTGTTGTCTGGATGTGCATGCATGTGTGTGAGATTCATGGAGCTAGGACAGAGCAGGGTGGTGCTTGTGAGGGCATCCCCACGGTGAATCATTGTCCAAGCCAAGGAATTGTTGGATGTCGTGCACCGGGATTTACAGCGCTGCGCGGACACTGGCAACCTCGACATCTTCTAACTTCTTGGCACTGTAAGAACAATTGGTACAAGAATTAATCGTGTTTGTTCTTTGCGTTGTGTATTGGCGATCACGCTAACCGAGCTCAGATCCGGTTCGATTTGGATTTGGAGATGGGCGCTCGGATCTGGTTGGTTATTTCCATGTGTTTTTGTTCATGTTGTACGAGGGTGCTGATGCATGGATGAATCTTTATTTGTTTAGGTTGATTTGGTGCTAATGCCTCCTCAACACCGGCCAGGAGGATGTGGACCGAGGCGACGGTACTATGACCCCAAGCTGGGGGATTTAGCTATCCAGGTGGTCATCTCTGGCACTGAGGCCCACCTCGATGTCGTCATCGGCGCAAACAACCTCACCATGCTCCTCGCCAAGGAGCTCCTCCTGCTCTTCCTCGCCGAGCTCCCCGTCAGCGGTGCTGAAGCATCTCTGCCTTGGTCGGGGAGTGTGGGCATTATGGCGGGGCCTTCCTCTGTAGATGAGGAGGCCTAGAAGCAGAAACCCAAAGGTAGGGTGCTGGTGGCGCCTGGCATGGTGGTGTTCGCAGAGGTACTTGGACGCACGCTGTGCGATCGACCGCTGCTGTCGGCGAGGCGATTCTTTCGACGCTAGCGTGGAACCGCGTCATGCACGTTAGTCCTCACAGTGTCCCCTTACATCTAACATTGTTTAGTCTGGGTGCATTGCTCCCTTGTTAGTGTGGGGAACACGAAAGCATCAAACATTGATGCAGTGATTCATGTGTTTTTGTTAGATATTTTTTATGCAACTTGAAGAACCAATTGAGTTCAAAATTTACGAGTGCAACCTCGGTGGACTTCTTATAGCAATTGAGTCAAAAAAGAATTTACTTTCTTTCATTCTTGCTCTCTTTAAAATCATCAAGAATGGTAGACTTGTGGTGTTCTAGTTCAAGTCTAGCATTCGTTTTGACTTCATTTCAAGGGCTAATCACAAAATTGAGCTCATGACCAGGAAAAAAACGTTCACAAACTTAGAAAACAATGAAATTAATATTTTTCGTCTAATAAAAAGGAAAAAAATAAAGGAATATTTGATGATTAATGATTTACGTCATTCAATCCAAAACACCATTCCTTTTTCTCTCAATGTTTTATTTTCTATGCACCTATGATGCTTGGAGATTTTTTGCTTATTAAGTCTTGATATTCTCTTCGTTGAAGTAATTGGTTGTTTTTGCACACACTTTTGTCACATCATAGCGAAAAAGCAATTATTAGTAGGGTGGACCTTTTGAAGAGGAAAACATGCAGCTTGTTGCAGTAATTATGTTTGGCCATGATTTTTCAGGCGCTGAAGGGGAATCAATGGCACAAAGTTGAGTAGATGCATGGATGTTGATACCTGAGATAGAGAGCAACAAATATTGCAGAATCTGGGATGCAACTCCTAGCTTCCATGGAGAGATTGTCCCTACTACGTCGACTATAGTAGCATCAGGCTATCACTTTGCTAGACATTTCGTACTCTTCATAGAGAAAAGCTTAACTGATATTTGTTTGGAGCTTGATAATTGTAAAAGTTAGCATATATATATATATATATATATATATATATATATATATATACATCTTAAATGTACTTCCTTTTCTTGCGTGTGTGTCCCAATCGTTCGTTATTTAGTATCCTGGTCATTGTTTCAATCAAGGCTCTCGATTGTGTTTTAGTGGACGTAATCAAGTAGCAACAAACTTATATCCCTTTGAGCCAGAATGTATATCTGCAACAAAATATTTAGTATAAAGGTTAATTTTTCCGTTGCACGGGCAGCTAACTAGTAAATACAAATATTGATTAGTACTCCACTCTAATTAATCATCCACTCGATGGATCCTAGAGCATGGATGATCATCTACGAACGTGGATAGAATCATCGGCATGCATATATGGGCCTTCACCACATAGATGGAATCTGAATGTTCGTATTGTAATAAGAAGAAATAATTAATTGGTTTAACCCCGTGAGTCACTGTAATTGTAGTCACTGTAAAACGTTTTTGTTGGCTGCTTGTGTTGCTGGAGCCTGGAGCAGACACGCGGTCCAGTGAAAAAATAATAATAACAAGAAAGAATTAATTGGTTTAGCCCCGTGAGTCGCGCTCGCTCGCGCGTGCGTGCGTGACCCGGAAGGAAGCTTCGCGGTGGAGCACGTTTTGCTCGCGTGGTGCACGCGTGTTTTTTCCTTTTTTTTCCGTTCTTTTCGAGTTCTGCGCTTGCTTTTGGTGTGACGCTGTCGTCACGTGCTGGGCCCCCGCACCGTGCGATGTGGGCGACACCACGACACACGCGCAGCACAAGGGCGAGCACGCGTTTCTCCTTTCCCATTTCTTTATCGACGCTCACAACGGAAGGGAAAGTGAAGGATCCGGACCGTCACAGAGGATCATCATGTGAACAGTGATCAATTAATCTGAATCTTTATTTTTAATCTAACAGTAGAGATCGTTTTTAATACTCTACCTCTGTGGATCATCTACATTGATTTCTTCCATACAATCCCAGCCCTAGAAGGGGAGGGATCGCGAGACTTTGAAGTGCAGGTTCGTTGAGTTTGTAAGCAAGGCACCAGAGCAGCAGGTGGGCCAGTTGGATTGGTTACTGAGTAGGTAGACGGTTCCTCCCCCCTTCTCGGTGCTTGCTTGGATTTCTTCTTCGCTCACTGCTGGAGGACGCGCGGTGGGGCCCGGGTACCAGAAAAAGGTGCCAAGGGTGGATAGATGCACTGAACCCAATAACTAGCTAGAGTAATCCCGATTCAACTGTGCTAGCTGCGACAATACTAGAACCCCACATTTAACGAGCCAGCTGGACTGGACGACGAATTTGGAATTCTGGAATTTTCGGGTTTTGGCACAGGAAGGAAGGAAAAACACTTGTTAGATTTTGTGTGTACGTATACATACACATATCGTGTGAAATTACTAAAGAAGTATATATTCTTCACTAGAGGAGATTAGGAGGATGTAGCTAGCACGCGGTGGTAGTAGCTAGCTGGTCTTCGCGTCGGATTAGTCTCGACGGATGGATCAGTAGGCGATGATGTTACTGGATAACTATATGTTCGGTTCGGACAAACCACTCCCATTCTCCTGGCCGGTGGCTGGGCGCTATCATATATAGAGCACTGGGTACGCACTAGTGTGTAGTGACCGTGACTTAGCGGTCGTGGATAATTAGACGAATTCAATCTACTACTTGATCGAGTGGCTAATAAGAAAGAGTCAACGGAGGGCTCGAGAAATTAAGGAGCACATATAGGCGAAGGATTTCCAACTGCCCTTTTCCCCTTTATTCTGTTAGAGTACATGTATGGTAGAATTATAAGATATAATAGAATCAATTAGGATGATTTGTATCCGATATGTTTCATTCCATATCTATAGTAACTTACCATATCTCTAATAACCTTCTATATCTCTAGTAGATTGACTTAATCTCTAAATCACCATATACTCTCTATATATGCCTCTAAGATTCAAGCAATACAATCATCAACAATTATTTCGGCTATTTCATCTTCCTACGTGGTATACACATCTGGTCCTGTTCATACCATGCATGTACGCATCTGTGTGTTTCTGCCATGCTTCTTGCTTCATCTTCTCCTCACTTTGCCAAATACATGCATGCATGTTGTGTGTAGTCCTTATGCATGCCATCACGCATGTATATGCTCTCGATTCTTTTCGATCTGCTGCCTCTTCGTTGCCATCCCATCTGTTGCCTTAAGTTTTTTCTTCTCTGCCTAAGGTTTTGGAGCTACATACACTACTACAGAAAAAGTCATCACAGACGGTTCAAAAACATCATCACAGATGGTTTCATGAGCCAGCTGAGTTTATGGGTCAGTAATGATATGAGGTCATCACAGACGACGTGCTCCTTGGATGCTTTGTGCATGGCTTTGCAACTCCATAAGAGAAAAATAAAAGGCCAAATTAAAGACGTTATTGCTAGTCAGATTAGTAACATGTATATGCATGCATGGATTGGTTGCCGCCACAAACAGTAGTACATATTTTTGTAGGTATATAAATACGTATGTGGCTCGTAGACTGCAGAGGTCAGCCATGGGCTGAGGAGAGCTCGCGGCCACGAGGCCGACGATGTGGACGACAACATCGTGAGGAAGAGCGATGGTGATTGCCGACCTCCTCGCCTTGGTCCTCGTCGTCATGCTCCGCGTGCTCACCATGGCACGCGATGGTACTAGCTAGCGATGCGTATGTATCAATACAGCAAGAACTCGCTTAATTACTGCTAGATATGGAAGCATCGCGCAGCGAGACGAAGAGACGCGTCGGCGCGCAAGACAAAGAGACGCATTACGCGGGAGCCGAAGCAGCATTGAACATATCACATACACTTTCAACCACAAACCGTCTGTGATACAAAATTAAATTATCACAGATGGTTTGTGAAGTCTGCAATAATCACAGACAATCCTTGTTAAGAACGTCTGGAAATTATTACAGATGGTTCTTATTAAAAACCATATGTGATAATTACGTATCACAAACGGTTCTACACATCGCTAGTAACATAGACGGTCGCGATTATAAAATCGTCTATGATAATTACAAGGGCTAATTCCTTATATATCACTGAAAGTTTGCCTCATCCCTTATATGCCACTCATTGTGTCATTGACATGTGGGCCCTGACCCCACATGTCAATGACACAATCAGGAATTTACCCAAAATTTCAGTGGCCTTTAAGGAATTAATCCTAATTACAATATTGACGGTTTCTGTGGAACCGTCTATGATGAGGCGTCCAATATTACCTCTTTTGTAGTAGTGAGACCGGATCCACCAATCTGCTTTGGATCCAATCTATTATAGTTTGTTGCCACATCCCCTGATCATCTCCTTGCAGCACCGCCGCTCCCGGCAGTCGTCCTCGCCTCCGGTCGTGCTCGCCGGCAACCTCCTTTCCTGATTATTGCTGACTCCCTCGCCGCATGTGCTTCCTCGGTCTCTTTCCCTATTGTTTTCAAAGGCCAATACAGATTTGCCTACAGTGTCCCCCTCCTTATCACTTTCAGTTGCGTGCAATCACCACCCGTCTACCCTGGCAACCGCCATGCTGCACTCTCTTGCACTGGTCTACACACCGCCACCGCCGTTGAGTCCTCCCACTACTGTTGTTTCTACATCTCCCTCGACACTGATGGCTAACCTGTGCTGCCTCGACTACAACGACTTTCTTCGTCTATATCAACCTCCCGCAACTTCTTCATCAATGGCGCCACTCTTCATCATCGGCAATCCTACTTCGATGACTACCTTGACGATAGACAACTTTACCATCGGCTTACATGGCACTCCTCGTCGGCTTCTACTCCAGCTTGAGCATTCTCATCGGCTTCTTCTCTAGCCTAAGCGTCCGCGACGTTGACGCTCTCGCTCGGACTGCGGCGGGATATTAGAGTACATGTATGGCAAGATTATAAGAGATAGAATAGAATCAATTAGGATGATTTGTATCCGATATGATTTCTTCTATATCTTTAGTAGATTAACTTGATCACGAGGTCAATATGTATTCTATATATGCCTTCGAGGTTCAAATAATACGATCATCAACAATTATTCTGACTATTCTATCTTTCTGCACATTCAGGCACGTTGCTACTGTATCTCCACAGGGAGAAATGAAAGCGAAGTGTCAGACTAGTAGGTGCATGTTGCCATCGGTCGTACTATACCAATTTGGGTAGAGGGACGCTATCTAGGAGTGCAGGTAGTGAGTGA
Organism: Phyllostachys edulis; assembly: GCA_036346405.1. Classification (NCBI taxonomy): domain Eukaryota; kingdom Viridiplantae; phylum Streptophyta; class Magnoliopsida; order Poales; family Poaceae; genus Phyllostachys; species Phyllostachys edulis. The sequence continues at coordinate 792,470 of CM070563.1, forward strand.
TACTGGTGTTCGTTGCCTTCTGAAACTGATTTCAGACAAGACAGTTTAAACAAACAAGCACTTGTTCCTCGAAGTAAGCCCTCGCAACAATGCTAACACTGAGTATACTAGTACTTAACAATTCCCTCCGTTGCTCATTGGAGAGTATGGTGAGGAGATCGATGAGACGAGGTGATTGGATGAAACAGATCGCGGTATCTCATGCACTAGCTGGCAGTATTCGATACTGTTGAAATAGTACACTTGCACTGTGCTGGGTGTTGACTAATCGGATTTTGGCGAACTGCTTATTAGTATTGGATCGGGGCAGAGAGAAGAAAAAAGAAAGAAAGAACAAAAAAAGAAAAGGGCAAGGTTGGATTAGGCTGGGTTGTAAAGCATGCAGCCAGCGACAGCAAGCGATCGAGTCCATATGATTCGAAAACATACTATGTTAAAGCAGATCATTGGTACACATTAGAAACTGATCTTCGAACAATAGAAGATCTGGATCCTTGTTATTCTCCTTGTTTATTTATTCAAGAGAGGGCCCACGTATGACGTGGCCACATGGTCATGTCTTCTCAAGTGAAATACTACTACTTGTTAAATAATCAATATCGACAATTAATCCAATGATATATAAACATTAAAGCGGTAGACACAGGAGATCCAATATATTTATTGGTTTAGTCTTTTACCATGATTAGATTTGATAACGCTAATCGCTTCTGCTCTGCTCTGCTCTGCTGCTGTCGTCTACTCGACACCTGAGAAGAATCTGGAAGGGATCCCGTCCCACTGTGTGCCGCTGGACCTCCGGTCCCACCTGTCAGACAGCCGAAGAAAGTCTACGGCAGCTGGATAAGACAGGCACCAGATCATCGGTCAGAGGGAGCACAGCAGCGCAAGTGGAATGAGCCGAGAAAGAAGCCACGTTTTTCTTTTCTACCGTAGTGGGGCGTCACCTCACCTCGTTCGTGGTACGACTACAGATACTCCACTTAGAGTAAATAAAAGCAGCAGCTACAGTAATAGTACATAGCTAGCGCATGGAACACGTTTCTTCTTCCCCTATTCTGACTCGACCGGCCAGTCTGCTCCTGGTTCGGGTCAAGATCACATCGATCGAGCTAGCCCAATCCGCATCACGTCGCATCGCAACCCGCATCACATCGCAGCGATCGGTACAGTTAAGGCGAGTGGAATTAACGCAGCATCTATTCCACGATAATCAACCTTGACGATACAATCACTTATTCGACTACATCCTTTAGTTTAATCATGTCTTTTTTAATTAGACTTTTGACTACTTTAGTTCCATATTTTTCAATTGGATCTTGGCTGAGCTACTTCTACTTCCTCGGATCGTAATACGTCTACGTGCTATAGTACCGCGCCACCTACTGTTGGGCCACGGGCTATGTAATGTATTATCTGACTTGGGCTGTATGGTGGCTGGCCACCCTAGGCCTGTACTGTTTACGTGTGAACAGTACCACCGCCCCTCCATTGTCCTCTTCCTCCTTTACATCGTGGCCGTCACCCTTAGGGTTTGATGGATTTTGTTAGATTGAAGTTTAGCTTTGCTACTTTATACTGTGTTCTCTTGTTCGACGAGTTTAACAACGACATTGTTGTTCGGAACCCTACTTATCAATACAATCTTAATTCCTATTCGCAATTTCAGATTGTTTATTATCTTGTTCTTACTTGTTTTTCGATTGCATGCAAGAATAGACTTCCGTTGTTAGGTCGATCGTACTCCTACCAAGGTCGATAACAATCACGAAATTGGTTCAGCGATTGGGGGCATATTGGTCGTGTACGATTGGTTGTCGAATCGTGAGAGTCGTCTCCACCAAATTGAGTTATCATTCACATCGAAAGATTGGTACATCCATTGTCGCATCACCGAGGAGTACAGGTGATGAGATGGGTTGCATCACCTGGCCCGGCTCGAAGCAGGAGATGGCTTGCTCTTTTGGGTAATCTCCAAAGCTTCTTATAGTCAAAAATGAAAATCAAAAAAATTGAAGCCACTTTATTGTATTTCATGAATGCTCTTTCTTATGCTTTTTCCTCTTATCTGCACTTGTTATCTCTGGACGAGAGGAAGGCGTGATTCCTTAATGACTCCATTGTCAAAGGGGGAGAAGAAGGGTAAAAATGTTAAAAGGGGAGCTATTTGGAAGAAAAGGGAGAAAATGAGATTTTCTTGAAAAAAATGATGATCATAGTGAGGGGGAGCTTTTTAGTTGCATTCTTTGGTCGTATTGCCATTTTTGAACTTGAATTACAATTCTTGGAACCTTACAATGATCAAAGGTCAATTTGAACAATTGTTCTTTCATATGGATCTTAAGTGAGATTTTTTACTCTTCTCTTGAAATTGAAGCTTTCTTGCCTTCTTCTACTTTATCTCACTTGCTGATACTATTCTAAAGCCAACTCGGTCATTTCCATTGCTTTCTCTTGCATTTGGACCAAGTTGTGCCTTTGCGCGAAAATATTGAGTTTTTTCTTTCTCAAATCTCAAAACTTGCATTTTCTGGATTATTGCCAATGTGTTCATCAAGGGGGGGGGATTGTGGATATCATAGGGATATGCTCACGATCTTAGTGTGATGGTACAATTGGCAATGGCTCTTATGGTTTGTCGAAACAAATAAGCCAAACAAGTGTTAGGATAATCGGTCATCTGCGGCGTGTAAGTCGTGATGCGGCCGTAGCGTGGTAGTACTAGCTTGTAGAGGGCGGTAATCTACGCATCCGCGGTGTGACCGTTTGAGTAGCGGTATGGAATTTCGAGAGGATGTTTTTGGGGAGTTTTGGATTTCCTTGAAAGCGATGCGGCGCAGTATATCTGTGATCTGATCGTGGTCTGATAATCTGAGTACCTTCTTGGGTGGTAGTACCGATTTTGTTTCTAAGTTTCGGTTAACTTGGAGAATTGTTTTTAGGTTAGGTCAAGTTCATGGGTTTCATGACATATGTGTTGCATGATGCATGTTTTGACTAACGTGGGTTAAGTTGTGAAGAACTTATTTCCGGAATCGATTTCTTTGTCTATTGTTGTGCAAGTTGCTTGGAGGTCAATGACGGTCAACGGCGAGGATGATCAGGACTAAGCTTGGAGAGCTGAGGTCCAGAACGATCGGAGATGCCGGGTGAAGTCAAATGAGTCAAGCATGGCGCAAGAGGGACAAAGGTGACCGAACGGGCAGTTCGGTGCGATGGGTTGGATCAAGCGGCACAGGGGTCGGTGCAATTGCCATGGTGGTTTCGGTGGGAGTCGGATGGGAGAGACTTGCCGACATGATAAGAGCCGCTGGATCAACCTACACATGGCGAAGCATGGAAGTTCTTCACGAAGATGGGACTCGGTCTTTGCAAAATGATCGAGAAGGGGTATTTTGGTAATTTCACCTAAATACAACCTTGGTGACCTTTTGCCAACCCGCGACGCAAGATGAAGCGGATTAGGTCAAGAGGAGATGAAGACGACGCTTTAAAATGTGTGCGTGAGTGAACCCGTTTATGTGTAGGTTTAACGGGTGCCCAATAGAAATACTCTTCTAGAAGGTCTAAGCCTCCACTATAAATAGGAGATGGTGCTAGCCAGCACCTCTCAACCCTTTCATTGTTTTGAAACCCTAGTTTTCTTTTGTGCTTAGGGAGAGGATAGTTGGAGGTTAGGGTTCTAGAGAGTTGGATTTGATTTCGTACTCATGTATTGAGTCTTTGTCCTCCTTGATGGAGTGGATGTAAACCAATACCATATCAAAATCAATCCAAGGAAAGATTCCTCAAGATGAGTCTATTTGCTTTCCTTCTCTCTATTTGGTGGTTTTGAGTCTTTCTTTGATCCATGAGTTTTTACTTACTTTCTTGTCTTGATCTAACTTGCTGTGACATGTGGGAATACATCTAGGATCATCTTGATCATCAATTACCCACAAGCAAGTGTTTGGATCATATTTTAGTTTTGACTCAGTTTTTGGAGCAACCTTCATTCGAATGGAAAAAGGTCAGAACTTCGGCAAGGATCTTCATGATCATTGCACGGAATAGGTTCCTGACATCCTTAGAAAGGTGTGTTTCAAGTTTCGTGAAGTTTGCAGTTACGGATCAAAAGTTACGTCAATTTTTGATTTCGTTTTTAGGCTGTTTACTATTTATTAGCCTGTTTTTACTGTTCACTGCGATACAACTGACGCTGTTCATCCGGTTGCCCCGATTTCCGGTACGACCGACATTGTTCATCCGGTACAACCGGTACTGTTCATCAGCGCGTTTTTTTGTGTTTTTGGTCGTTTCTTTTGGGGGTTTGAAGGGGATTCAGTACAAGTCTTCCACTATGCTTTTGTATATTGATCTTCGTAGTTTTCATAGCTATTGGAGTCGATATCATGTTTGAATCCGATCAAAGCAAAAAATAGATAGTGCTCCTATTCACCCCCCTCTAGTCGTCGTTTCGATCCAACAAAACCTGAATAAAAAAGATGAGAAAAACAGGTATCGACGAGGGGAACGAGACAACGTGATCGAGTTTTGGAAAAACTCACCTAGGAGGCGTGGTGCTCGACGTACGCATTTTAGTGTTACGGCTCGACATGGCCGACGGTGCTCCGACGGTCTTTGGGCGAAGGAGAAGGAAGCATGACATAGAACGCGACGATGCGGACCCAACGTCGCAGACGGTTCGGCCGAGAGATGTCAGATGAAGGCGCAACTCATCAGAGAAGTCCTTCAGTTGGAGCTCGGTATTTTGCCGATTGCGACGAAAATAGATTGATTCGGAGGAAACCAAATCAGGGAATTGGAAGAGAAGATCAAGATGGACGTTTGGACACGAACGGTTTGCTTTTATATGCATCGTAGAGGAAGATATGGAAATTAGAAATTTCGGTTGTCTCACGTACAGAATCGGGTCTCTCTAGGGGTTTGGGAAGATGTACAGTAACCGAGTGATTCTATTCGATATTCAATTCTCTGTCTGCTAAATGGCCAATCTGTTGATACAGTGATTCCTTTGCACTGTTAATTTCATGATCTCTTGTTGACTGAAAGTATAAAATTGTTGTTAGTTAGATAATTCTTGACATTTAAGTGAAGTATTATTTGATCTCAAAAGTCTGATATATTGTTATCACATTTAGTTAGTGAAGAATATTGAAAAGTAGCAAGAAGACAAAGATTACATCTTGTGCAACTCTACATGTGAGAACAAATATAAAACATTCTAAATCTGAGCAATATACTGATTTTGTATGTTTTCTTGTTATATCTTTTGAGCATATTATCATGTTTAATTGACATGCAGAAATTACATGTTTATATGTTATTTTTGTCAAATATGTTGGAATTATGCATTAATTATTGTTAATTATGCTATAATTAATTCGGAATATTAGCTAAAACTGCCTTTTTTTTTACAACATACACAATATCATGCCAGCTCAGGCACGGCACGACGCGCGATGGCGACACCGACCGGGATAATCGTGTCTAGCACTATAGCTGGCACGGCTCGAGTGACCTATGTGTTGTGGTTGGGTCGGCACCTAAGCCCACGGACCAGCACGACACGGCCCGTTTAGTTATCCGAACGTCCCATTTGGCCAACTCTACGACCAGAGTGTCTGCGTCGTCGCTATTCACTCGCTCGCTGGTACTCTCCATCCACTCACTACATGCGTACTAACCATGTGCGTATAGTATTAGTAATACTATAATAGTAATAGTAATACATGCCGATCCAGATTAGTACATAATTTACTAGCTAATCCACCGGGATGAACATCGTTACAACATGTACACCGCGCCACTATATCTATATATATATATGTCCTTAGAGAAATACTAACTAACGCTATACCGTTTGGAGGCAGCAAAACAGGATAACAATCTACCGTTGGATACGTTGATGTACACCGACTCCCTATAAGAAAATATCACAATTCGTGCGTGTAACACCCCGGCCCACACGAAGCCCAGAATGCCACTAACTAAACTAACTATCAATTTTAACATCAATTTTACAATAAATTATAGCAAGCATCTCAACGATAAAACACATCCATGGGTCACATGAAAACCAGCATAATGATATAACAATCATAGATTATTTATTTCTGGGAGCATAGCAAGGTAATAAACCAAAATTAATGCAAGCCAATCGATTAAGTCTATTGAATGAATAAACAACTCTAACTTATCATCTAAGGTTATTCAATACCATTATGTCCTAAAGCAAAATCATTATGCTATAACAAAAGTTTCTCATGTCCAATGAATCAAATAAATGGGTGTAGGTTCTGTTTCCAAGTGCGCTAGCCCTTCCCGAGTGAAACGTCATCAACGATCACCTAAAAACAACAATAGAGCAAGAATGAGTCCAAGACTCAGCAAATACATAATAAAGCCATAAACAGCAGTTTATCAACCATAATCAAGGTTATCATCTTCATCTATCTATTTTATGCCATTCTCATACTCAAACAATCAAACCATATTCCATATAGGTAAAGTTGTGCGTCTTAACAATTTATTCATATATGCGAATGCACCATCATGCTCATGCTCATATGCATCTCATCAGCTGATACCGGTATAGCGGAGTGTTCACCCGTCGATGACACACTCTATCCTTCACTCCCATGAAGTCCCCACCGAAGTAAGATTTTATCTAGAGCACTCCGGACTAGTCATGTATATTTCTCACCGACCTCACCAGAATAGTTACATGACTTTTTCACCGACCTGGCTCATGCAACTCCTGTCATGATGAATGTAAATGATGCGACATCTTTAATTATTCATCAGCATAATCCATCTCATTAACTCAATATCTCATTCTCATTAACTCAATATCGTAATCTCATTCACTCAATGCCATCAATATCATGCATAAGAATAAACTCAACGAAAGCATAACAAATAACATGATAAATAATATCAATGACAGTGGCGAACAACCCGTCGTTCACCACTCTACCATGTACTTGCCTCTTAGCCCTTCGAAGCCGGATGACGAAATTGTGGGACAGCGCATCAGGGCACAACCCCTGAATAAGCAAGTAATAACACACACTCAAAAACATTATTAAAATCACATCATCGCAGCACTAATCCATCACACTAATCGATCTTGCATGATTACGTCAAACCGACCGATTTAATCCAAATGTACCGGACGCACTACCCGCTGTCCCAGTAGTAAAACGTCTCTAACTTAATCATATGAACTCCAAATTCGGTCATCCAAGACTTTCTGTAATCCTCATGAAACCACCTACATTTTCTTTGTTATGATGAAACTCTGATTCCACCGTTTTCAACCCCGTTTCTTTACCTAAATACAGTTCTGTTATCTTTTCGACAGTAGGTTTAGTAATTTCGTAACTCAAAACTTAATTGTCTGATCGATAAGATTAAATATTATACGGAAAGCTACCACAATTATCTACAATTAACTAGTTGATGATATTCCCAAAAAACACCCCTACGGTACCCGAAATAATTGTACAACAGAACAGCAGACTAAACCATTCTACTAATCGATTTCCCCGACTAGAAAAACTAGTTCCCTAATCTCGTTCTTAATCTCTATATACAATCAGCAGCAAAACTTTCTCTTTCCCGTTTTACTGTTGCAACCAACATGGCCATGTGCAAAACAAGAAGGCAAATTAATTAATAGCATTGGTTTGCACTCACGTGAAGCCAACAGGCAGTCAACCGCAATCAGGTGATGTAGCAACGATCGGTTGACGCCGGCAACAATCGGGTGTCGCAGGCAGTTAAATGGCCGAATGGCAAAATTGTGGCCATGCGCTGGTCGGCTCCTAGGCGCCCACGCGGCAGCGATCAGCAGTTGAGTCCTCACATGTGTGTTGACCAATATGACGTCGGCGGATCGACCATACGCACGCGTGCGGGCGGCGATCAAATAGGCAGCGGCCCACGCAGCAAGACGCAGATCTTGACACCAAGCGGTGGCGATGTGTGGCTGGGCTACATGGCGATGCAGCGGCTAGCAATGGACTCCACGCACGCAGGCAGGCAAGGAATGAGGCGGCCGTCCTATGGTAGCGCATGGAAAACAAAAACAAACCGCTAGGGTTTTGGGGTGCTTCCCCCTTTTTGCCATAGCCGGCCGGTCCCCCTTGGCCCAATGAAAACCGTGGGCCGAAAGCCCACTCTCTTCTTTCCCATCTTTAATTTTGAATTAATTCTTTAATTACTTACTCTAATTTATTAAGTACTAAAATAATTAAATGGGATATTACAGTGTGTCCCCTCCGTCCCGTCCCGTCCCATTTCACTTGCTCCCTTCATCCTCCACCTTGCTCTGTTGCTACTGCCATCCGATCTCACTCACACCCACTTCCCTATCCTCCTTGCTGGGCTCGGTTCTTGCGCCACCGTCCATGGTGACATTGGTCATGTGCTTCGGGTGTCTTTGCAAGCGGCGGCGACCATCACGGCAGACACGGATCGTCTCTTGCGACATTCTTCACGGCCGTGGCGGTGGCCACTGCACTGTGCGTGGCCATGTCCGACCTATTGCGAGGCCGGCGCTGCCGCCGAGGAGGCAGGAGGCGGAGGTGGAGGAGAAGGTGTTCAAGCCGTTGTCGCTGTCGGTGCAGCTCGGGGAGGTGACGGAGGAAGAGCTGAGGGCTTATGATGGATCCAACCCTAAGAAGCCGCTGCTCATAGCCATCAAGGGGCAAATCTATGACGTTACGCAGAGCAGGTAGAGGCTTTCTTCAGTTCTTGGCTATTGAAATTCTCGATTCTTCTTTTCTCCGTGGGTTTTCTACTGATAGAATCATGGAGAACAAGTACCGTAATAAGTTTCATGAAGTTTCATCGTGTTTCATCAAGTTTCATGAAGTTTTCATCCCAAGTCTCATGAAGTTTCATTAAGTTTCATCCCAAGTTCCATATAGTTTCGTTAAGTTTCATCCCAAGTTTCATCGTGTTTCATAAAGTTTTATCTCAAGTCTCATTATGTTTCATGAAGTTTTAATCCCAAATAACTGGATGAAACTCATTGAAACTTCGTGAAAACTATTTGAAACTCTCTGAAACCTAGTGAAACATAATGAGACATAACGAAACTTCATAACAAGGAGCTGTAACATCCTGATTTTCTAAATCCTTTTTAAATTGTAAAACAAATTAAAACCATTTTGTTTTGATGAGAATTCAAAGTTTGGTTCCGTTGGAGAAGTTTGAGTTGTTGTTACTTCCTTTCTGGTATGCTCGGCAGATCCTCCTTTAACCTACCTTTTGTGGTTATGTAAGGTTTAGACCTTCTCTGTGGCCTAGACCTCCCTAGTGGATCTTGAGGTTAGACCTCCCATAGGGTTCAGACCTTTTCTCACATGGACGCATCTTTATGTCCAAGCCTTTCTCTTTGAGTTTGATCACTTTGGATCTCTTTGTTGGTTTGAATCTCTTTGGTTCAGACCTCCTTACTGTCCAGACTTCTTTTAAAGACTAGACCTCCTTGTTGCCGGGGCACCCTCTTATGCCCAGACCTCCTTCCAGTCGGGACCTCCTTGTATTCCAAAGGATCTCCTCCGTGGGATCCTCTTTCTTGAACCTCTCCTTTGGACCTCTCCTTTGTTTGGATCTCGATTTGCCGGACCTCTCTTCATTTTGAATCTAAGGGTCCAGACCTCCCCGTGCATTATTTCTCTCTAGGGACCTCACCTTCACGTTTGATCTTGGCTGTTGGACCACCCCCTTGGAGATCCAACCGTCCGAACCTCAACTTGCTCTTAACCCCAACCACAGGACCTTTTTGTAGTTCTCTGGACCTTCTCGCCAGACCTCCCTTGAAGAGATCCTAACCGTTAGGACCTCTTTTTGTTTATCCTGACCGTCAGGACCTCCCCACATCCGGACCTCCTCTGTATGTCTGGACCTCCCCAACCTTTAGACCTCCTTGTCCTTTGGGTCTAGGACCTCCTAAGCCTCTCGGACCTCCTCAAGGATCTCTCCTGCGGGGGCAAGACCTCCCTTCTTGACCCGTCTGTTTCTAAGTTGGCTAGCCCCACCTGCCAGCCTTGGTCATTCTCATTTCCTTTGCCACGTTAATATATTGGGCATTTAATGCGTGTCATGCCACATTAAATGCATCCGTATACGTGGCGTTTACTCTGAGTTTGGTCACTTAGCTGTACTCTGACATCCTTCTTTGTTCCCTCCCATAGCAACATACGTTGTCCTTTTCTTGTACCTTTTACCAAGGTGGTAGCGACACCTGCCCTGACATTCACCTATCTTTGACCCATTTCTGTACTTATCCTTGATACGTAAGCTCCTAGTTTTCTTCACCCACTTTGACTATAATTAGTCCAGAAAACCCTACTACATTACCGTTCTTCACGCTCATCATCTTGGCTCTCGCTCAGTGACTTCTAGGGAAGACCTTGCTGCCCCACGACCTTCCATTTCCCCATTGTTTCCTTCTTGTCCCTGGTAAGTCCCTTGGTGATCTGCTCTACTCTTATTCTTGTCACCACATTAAGCTGGTTGTGTCATTCTCAGGACCTCCTCTTGTGGGTTCCTTTTTGGATTTCTATGGCCTTTATATGAGGAGCTCTTTCCTGGTCTTTGCGCAAGGAGCATCCCCTTTGACCCTTTCTGGCCATACGCAAGGACCACCTCTCAGGACCTTCCTGTGCTGTTGTTTAAGTCACTCCTTTGGGGTCACCACCCTCCTCCTGGTAAGGTTGGACCTCTTCCAAAAGAACCTATTCTAAAGTATAAGATCTCTTCCGCTGGTTGAGTTTTGGGTTCCCTCTGGGGTTCGCTTGGTTTTTCCTGTTGATCTCAGTTGGTTCTTTATTTGAGCTTTGTTTGAACTTGCTCTCTTACCCGTGTAGATTGCGAAGACTCCAAGGAGTCTGAGTGTACCGAAGAGGAAGACTCTCAGGATAGTGAGCAAGGCAAGTTACACTTTTGATCATATTGCACCCAATAATTCAAATTATCTATGTCTTGTTTCAATGTATACAGCATGCCTATTTCTACCAAGCTATTTCAATACCAGTTTTAACTTCATAGTTATGCCTACTTCCTTTGTATGGCCACTGTTGATTTTGGACTGAACATGTTGTCACCATTAGCTCAAACTTGGTTGATACAATAGTGTGAGCCAAGATCATTTGAAAAACATATGCTTAGTCATGCTTAGACCAAAAGTATTGTTTTGGGGAAATCTTTACCATCATGACCAATTACTGTTTTAAATGTTTTCACCATAGCATTGGGTTGTCATGGAAGGATGAAAATGTTGTTGGGAAAGCAAAGAAAAAGAAAATGGAATGGGACTGGGGCGGACTGGTTGATTGGATGGTGCATGTGTATGCACGGGACCATGCCATTTCTATGGCCGGTTCCCAGGGTTTGTGAAAGCCGCTCTAGTCATTTGAGGACCGGTCTTTGAGCGACCAATGCCATGCCTATAATGGGCTATGCCACAATCGTGCAACCACATGTCTCCAGAATGGGGCGTGGGACCTGGCTGAATAATTTGCAAAGTTCCACCACAAGTTGTTCCATTGGAGGTGTGGGAGGTCTTTTATGACCAATGGTCTTTTATAACCTACTGTTCCCACTGGTGCAAGAGGGGGCTTTTCGCCGGGTTTCTATCCATAGGAAAGTGAAACCTTAGCTAGGAGGAGCTATGGTGGAATAATGCTTTGTAAAGGCCTTGTTATGAGCTCTAGACCTCTTACCTTTGGTAGTGAGAGGTGGTATTGACGGATGCCAGATAAACTAGAGAAATCATGTCATGTGGGTAAAGTGCACAACCTCTGTAGAGTTAAATCTATTCGAATAGCCGTGTCCGTGGTCATGGACGTGCTAGCAAAGGCTACTCAGAGTTAGATGTTGGTTTTGGGTTTCCAGAAATATTTATTAAATCTGTTTTGGGATTTCTATCCCATGGGGTTTTGGGCAGGGAGCCTTGTGACAGGAGGGTATCCTTCACCAACTTTGTGATGAATGTTATCCAACTGAAAATCAAGTTTGGAAAATGAATTTTATCTAATAAATACCTGCTTTGGTACTTAGTATTTGTATTTGAAAGAAACTTAGCTTTGTGCAAATCAACCATATTATGCCATCCATTGATTATCCATGTATGCATGTCATCTTGCTAATCCACGGGTGTAACTTGCGAGCACGGTTGTTGTGCTCACTCTTGCTCATTACAATTTTTGCCAGGAGAGGACCTTGGCAGTGATGAAGACCAAAGCGATTAGGTTGTGCCTTCTAGTCAGTTGCCTGTGGCGTGCTGATGGACCTTTTGTACTTTTGTGCTTCTGTAGCCATGCTTGGCCCAAGGCCACCTTGTAAACAACTCTGTTGATATTTTGCTATAATAAATGTGCGTTCTGGATGTCACTACCTTTGTATATTGCTGTGAAGAGCTAGCCATGATCCTTGGGACTATCTCAGCATGCACAGGGAACTTTGGAGCAAGCCTAGTCCTCCACGTCCACTCATGGAATGAACGTGTGTGGATCTGGGGTGGTCTCAGTCCTTCACGACCTCCTCTGGAGGGTCGCGGGTGGTCTTGGGATGCCCTCAGACCTCCACGTTCCTCCCTGGTTTGGCCGTGGGAGATCCTTGGGGTGCTCCCTGGCTCCACGACCTCCTCGGGCTTGTTCTCCTGGACTACCAAGAGATCCTGCTGGACCTCCTGAGAGGTCTTGGTGGGCTAACCGAAAGATCCTTTTTGGGATCTCCTGGGAGGTCTTGATGGACTTTCCTGGAGACCCTAGAGGAGCTCTTGGGTGCCCTAGGGTTTGATCGTTACATGAGCCATCTGAAACTTAATGAGACATAACGAAACTTCATGAGATTGCTATATCGTTGAAAATGTTTTAACGGCATGACATTGTGTAGCACCCTATGTGCCTAATTATACTAGAAAATTAAGATGCTCTTTTACTTGCACTTGGTCAGTCTTCTTTTTCTTCCTTTCTTTCTGATTTTTTTCCGACGGACTTTGGTTTTAATTGATGGTAGCTGAGGCCTGAGAACATTACATTACATTGCATAGAATTACAATTGGTACGACAAAGTAGGCGTGTATGGCTAGCATAATCATATATCGAGCGTACTTGAGAGAGGAGCTAGCTAGGCGATTGAGGCGAATATTCCGTCCACGCACGTCGATGCCATTTTAGTTCATTCGTTCTGCGTGTGAAAGTGAGACTATTTATTCCCGGCCAGCCTTTTCGATCGGATGCAGCCACGTTTTTAATTCCCAAGCAGGAGCAAAATAATTCTATTATTTCTGATGGGTACGTGCCTAGCCTATCGACACGTACGAGGCATCTCATCTCTATCCACGTCAGAAATACACACACTCCATGCCGGCCCCTAGCTAACTCAAAGCATCGTTAGTGTATTGAATCGACGTTGATTTAAAATCGTATCATGTAAGTATTATAAGAACTGAGTATATTTTTCTCCAATGTATTGAACCGATTCCTACTAATAACGGGGACCTACGTTACATTAAAAAACTATAAAATAATAATATACTCTCTCAACCGCACTCGCTTCTATGTAGTTGTTTAATGCTTATATGAGTTGTTTAATGCTTTGAATCGACTCCTAAGTAGAGTCCGGTTCCATGTTTTTTTTGTTAGAATCGACTCCTCCAATGTATTTAATCGATTCAATGTTTTCCCTCTCCTCATTTGAATCGGTTAAAACACAACATTAGAGATGGTCTTACACTGTATATTCACTGTCTTCCTGTTCAGCTGGAGCTGGAGATATATACATACATATGGATTGCGCCTGTTTGTGTGAAGCTATGCTAGTGATGGAAAGAAACACTTGGAAGCAACTTTATGTAACGGACACGTACACCAAATTAACACGGACAAAGCATGCACGGCCACGGCCCACAGCTAGGTTAAATATGGCCGACGAAGACCATGGGCCGAATTTCTGCAAGCCCAAATGCTTTGACCTGAAGGCCCATGCCTGTGATACGGCCCATCTAAAGCATTCCATTTGAAGACGAGACGAGACGAGACGCGAGTAACAAAAAGCGAAAAAGCCAAGGCCACCATTTCCTCGCGTCTCTCCTCTTCCTCCTCCGCTCCCTTCCCTTCCCTTCCCTTCCCTCCGTCTCGCCCTCTCTGCGTCGATCGGCTTGGTTGCCATGGCCGCCGCCGATAAGAACACCGTCTTCCGCAAGCTCCGCGCAAGATCAGACAACAAGGTGACTGCTTTCGCCTCGTTCCATTTCATTTCGATGCCTAGGGTTTCCCTTCCCTCCATCCATCGCTTGCCTTGCCACCCTTTTGATCGCTCCGTGGCCCCCGTCCCTCTCTGTGTGCTTCTGTGTCTGTGTAGTTTTTTTTCCCGTTCTTCTCGGCCTAATTTTTTGGTGGTGGTGTTGCCGCGTGTGGCCTTTTTTTTTTTTTTGCGTGCGCAGATGTGCTTCGATTGCAACGCCAAGAACCCCACCTGGGCCTCCGTCACCTACGGCGTCTTCCTCTGCATCGACTGCTCCGCCGTCCACCGCAGCCTCGGCGTCCACGTCTCCTTCGTCAGGTCACCTACCTTATTTCCTCGCTCGCGTGACGCGTGCCTCAGTATATTGTAATCTAGTGCGGTGCGGTGGGTGACTAATCACGCATATGTACAATAGGGATTTTTTGTTTGTTGTTGTTGAAAATCACATGGATGTAGAATCCGTATTTGGGTCCGCGTGGTTAGGGTTTGCTTGAATGTGTGTTTGAATTCACTGTATTCTGTCGTCCCTGTCGTGCTCGTTTAAATCATCATGCCTTGCGTAGCAGCAAATTCTGTGATAGGATGTGGCATGTACTGATCTGTGCTGTGGATGAGGCAAGGTGTAATTCTATGGCAGAATCGTTCTCTATGGCAATTGTGCCTTTTCTCCTTCTTGTCACTGGGAGTCTGATCAATCCAATATACTTGCAGTATGGGTTTGCAGCAAATTCATATGCCCTGCAGTTGAACTTGCATGTATCTAGAACTTGAAATCTTGGTATGTGTCATGTGCTACATCTGTGCCCGTGATGCAATTTTGGGTTTCCAAAATATCATAATTGTCTTCAATTTAGGCCAAAATGTGTTTTTTTTGTTTTATTGCCATGATCCATGAACATTTCATATCAGCTCTTGAATTTACTATTTGTGATAGCCTGTTTTTCTTTTCCTTCTAATCCTGACCATCTAGCATCTTATCCCTCTCGAAGTTTAATGTATTTCTTAGACATTTGTACTTTGTTCGAAAGCACATTAAATGTCTCGATTGCTATAGAGCGTTGAATAGGGATTATGAAGATTTATCACTGAGCTTTGAGCAACTGCTGTAATCTGCAGATCAACAAATTTGGATTCCTGGACTCCAGAGCAGTTGAAAATGATGGTCTATGGAGGAAACAACCGTGCACAAGCTTTCTTTAAGCAGCATGGTTGGACGGATGGTGGAAAAATTGAAGCAAAATATACTTCAAGAGCCGCGGACTTATACCGACAGCTTCTTACTAAAGAGGTTGCTAAAAGTTCCACGGAAGATGGCAATAATAGTTGGCCATCCTCCCCAGTCGCGGCTTCTCAGGCTTCAGACCAAGCTGCTGCAATTCCAGATCTCAAGCTGGCAGAGGCATCAAAAGAAATTGTAAATGAGAAGAATGAGTCTGAGGTTGTTCGTTCACCTAGAGCTCCAAGCCATTCTTTCAAGAAGCCAATTGGTGCAAAGAAGCCTGGAAATAAGACTGGTGGACTTGGTGTGCGAAAGCTTACGTCAAAGGTATGCTCTCTGCAGTGTACAATGAAGTGTGAACTTAATTAACTTCAAGAAATCATGGCCCTAGTTTAGGTTATGGTTTTCTTCTTCTTCATACGATATTACAATGTCAAGTCCTTAGATCTGCCTTCCCTAGTTTGTCCTGGAGGAGTAAGAAAAAAAGAGAGAGTAGCTATTTGCTTATATGATTCACTCATTTTTGCTGATTTCCACAGAACTTCAATTACCATGTTTCCTTCTTTTGTCTTGTTTAGTAAAGTGGAAATTCTATACTAATAATTTTTGGCATTTGTTTTAGCCAAATGAAAGCCTCTATGAGCAGAAGCCCGAAGAGCCAGCTCCTGCCCTGCCATCAGTGACTGAGAGCACTGTGACTAGGAGCAAATCTCATACTTCCCGGTTTGAATATGTAGAAAATGTCCCTTCTGCTGGGATCAGTTCTGAAGAAGACCAGGTGATTGGACATGTTGCACCCCCAAAGTCTTCTAACTTCTTTGGTGAATTTGGCATGGACAGTGGATATCACAAAAAATCTACCTCTAGTTCATCCAAAGTGCAGGTGAGTGTTTCTTTCATTCAATAGCTGCATCATATATGCGATGATGAAACATGAATATGCGAACTCAATTATGTTATGTTGGTCCTCTGTTGTCTTAGTTTTGCATAAATCGGCATATCTGACTACCAAGTCAACTCCAAAGAGGAGCATTTAGTTCCACCGTCCCACTAAATCCGAACTTGGGGAAGTATTTGGTTTGATACATATAACATATTTCTAATTCTTTTGGGAGTGTCCAGTTCCACTCTTAGCTAATCCTACTGTATGCAGCAGCATGCTACGAAATAGCTAGCATGTTCCCCAAAAGCACTATGATGTGTCCACATTGAACTCTTACAATTGTCTAACAGAACGCTTTTAGAAGGCTAAATGCATGTAGGGATGTGTCACAAACCTTAGTTCATAACGGGGTAAACACCGCTAGGAAGAAGGCCGGACGGCTTGGTGGGATGCGAGATTAGACTATAGACTGAGATAATAGAACCTTAGAAGGGAGACTGGATTAATTCATCTTTCTTGCTTGCTTGCACTAGTACATAGGACCTCCTTTTATAATACGACTAAGCTTGACGCCTAAGACACCTATCGTGACATGTACTATAGTTCACCATAACGTGGACTCAACTTAATTTATCTCATCTTTCCTAATCTGCTATCCTTCCTAATCAGTGTGGACTGCTTGTACTCTGGCTGGACTCCTCTTGTGCATCAACTTCCTGGACGCATGCATACCACCGGATGGGCCAAGGGGCCCGTGGCATTACACCCCTCCCGGACATGCAGCTCGTCCACAAGCTGGTAGGCGGCAACCTCGGTTGCAGTCTCAGGCTGGTTGTACGAAGGAAACATGCACATGCAGGTGCAAATAAACAAAACACAACGCATGGTGCAAATAAACAAAACACAACGCTGAAGATAAATAAAGCCTTTTACATCTTGACCCATTTCTTTATTTTGGACTAAAAATAAATTAGAAACCGACTTGTTTTGCTGCGCCATCCTTCCATCTCGGACTGCAGGTGGACCCCATCCCAGATCTCGTAGAGATAGAAAGCTACAACACAATGTACATACCACTTCTGATTTCTCCCATGTGCAAATATGGCACACGTGAGCTAATCTCCTAGATTCTTGGCTGACATGATCTCCTGCTCCTACAAAAATATCTCCAGATTTCTCTACTAGAAAAGTGCAGGACTTGATATTGGTTCCAAAAGGAAACAAACTTGTGCTTGAAAATAGAATGCATGACTTGGTTTCCTTTTCTCCCTAGGAACAGGATGGAAAGTGCATGGCTCATTAGGCACACACGCACGCATGCATGCATGACCCATCCCCCTGGCTCCCATGCAAACTCCACGCAACTTGTTCCCATCGCTTGCATGCACGTTTCCATGCATGCCACCTTCCTGCACCTCATGCATGCATGGCAGATCACAATGCACGCATGGGTGCCGCTGCCTGGGCCACCACCGCCGAGGCTACCGGAAACAGCGCCGCTGCAGGTTCTTGACGCGTCGCCAACGGCTCTTGAAGCGCCGCTGCAGCCACTGGAGGTAGCGCCGCCGCCGCCGCCCCCTTTTGCACGCATGCAGTCGCGGGATGCATCGCCGCCGTCGCCGCGATCTTCTCTGAAGACTAAAGTAGCATGAATGGCGAGGAAGATGGCTGTCATTTTCATGTCGTCGTCGTCGGTACTCATGGCTATCTTACTGGCGTTAGCTTTTATCATGGCCAACGACTCGGCGGTAGGTCTGTTGGTCTGATCTGTCGCCATCACCATGATAGCAGAAGTCGTGGGAAGGGATCGACTGCTCTAATACCAAATGTCATGAATCTTAGTTCATAACGGGGTAAACACAGCCAGGAAGAAAGCCAGACGGCATGGACTTGGTGGGATGAGAGATTAGATTATAGATTGGGATAATAGAACCTTGGCAGGGAGACTAGATTATAGACTGGGATAATAGAACCTTGGGAGGGAGACTAGATTAATTCATCTTTCTTGTTTGCTTGAACTAGTACATAGGACCTCCTTTTATAATAGGACTAAGCTTGATGCCTAAGACACCTATCGTGACATGTACTCTAGTCTACCATAATACGGACTCAATTTACTTAATTTATCTCCTCATCTTTCCTAATCTGCTATCCTTCCTAATCAGCGTGGACTGCTTGTACTCTGGCCGGACTCCTCTTGTGTGTCAACTTCCTGGACATGTGCATACTGCCGGTCGGCCTAGGGGCTACGCCTGTGACAGGATGGTAAAATGTTCACTGCATGTCATAGGTCATCGAGGCTGCTCTATTTTAAAAATGCCCAAATTGTTGGCTTTTATTAGTCTGGGCATGGTTACTCTGAACAAAGCCTTTTGTTGACAGAAAATTGGTTACCATTACGTGTAAGCATGTATCTAAACCATACCATATCCTGGCTCCTTCAAATTATGTTGTTTAAATTCTTACACTGATTTCTATAATTCATCTATGCATAATAAAGCATGTGAGTTCGTTCCCTCTGGAAATGAGAAACCTGATACAAACGTAGATAGTGAAGTACATCCTTGTTTTTATCCAACTTCCAAGCCGTCTGCAATAATCAATTGCAATGGTCTACAGGTAGATGAAAGCAGTGAAGCAAGACAGAAGTTCTCAAATGCGAAGTCGATTTCATCATCTCAGTTTTTTGGTGATCAGGCCAGTTTCGAAAAGGAGGCTCAAGTCTCCCTCCAAAAGTTTTCTGTAAGTATATCACTGCCTCATTGCTGTGATGTTAATAAACTTATCCCTTATCTTATTTAGAGCAAGCTCCAATGCAATGGGTGCGGCCCTACATTTTCAAGTTTGGGCTGCCCTTTTCTGAAGGTCAGGATGGACCCTTCCTTGGCCAAAGCCTAACCATGAAAACCACATATTTTTCATTACTTGCATACATCTTAAGTAATTTGTTTATATGTATTTTATCACGAACAGACCCAATGGCCTAACTGAATAAGCAATGCTCAGGCTGTGTCTGTAGTTTTGTCATGACCGAGGGTCAGTTTTGAGCCAGGTTTTTCTGGCATAGCCCAACCCTTGGTGTGCGCATAGGTCCAGTTAAGTGTTTATACAGGGATTACTAACTTACCATGGTCCCTTAAAAAAATACAGGGATCACTAACTTACGATGGTCCCTTGAAAAAAAAAACTTACCATGGTGCAGTGTTTTATTAAGATGGCTCGCTCCTTTGAAATCCTTGGATTGATCGGTACTATGTGGAATCTTACATTCTCCTCACCTTTACCTTGTTGCAGGGATCCTCTGCCATTTCAAGTGCTGACCTATTTGGCCATCCAGCGAATAATTCTAATCTGGATCTGAGTGCTTCAGATTTGATCAACCGAATCTCATTCCAGGTAACATTTGAGTGGTATAGCATGGCTGGTTTCCTTGATGGACTTGTGTTGATGCTTTGTTGCTCCGCAGGCATCTCAGGACTTGTCTTCTCTCAAAAGCATGGCTGGGGAAACTGGGAAGAAGTTGACATCTTTGGCATCCAACATCATCACCGATCTTCAAGATCGGATCCTCTGAGTTTAATTTACAGTCAAGACTCCATTACATTTCTTCTGCGGTTGGCCTCTCCCATTGTTATTGCAGGATTTGCCGCGATAACAGGGTGATGGCTTGCATGCCCGGCAGATTTGTTAAGGAGTTCATAGGCATCCAAAAACTTAAAGAACGGAGACTCGAGAAAAAGAAAAGGAAAACTTGTCGCTAATGCTGTCCTGGCCAGAGTCATGTTAGCATTTGGACCTGTAGCAGAAATGTTTTTGTCTTCAAGAGTTTTATTTCTGTTTCAGAAGGAGCTCGGATGCTACCGAAATGCCTTTGCTCTGTAATGACCGTTTCATATCATATAATTATCAGTACATACATATGTTTAATTGTATGGAAGGTACTACTAGCAGATCCTTGAGTTGTTCAGTGGCAGTATCGCGTATTATCATCCGAACAAGTTTTAGCGTGGTTATTTCTTCGTGGTTTCTCTCCACTGACAGTGCGTGCATGAAAGCGTTTCACTGCCGTCTAAGCAAATGACTCAGGCTCTATGGCTAAGCAGTGGCCGACCTGCAGCATTCTTCCATCCTAATCCCTATGTTTGCAAATGCTACATCTGAACATAAACCAAACCGAGCAATAGACATAACTACTAAGTAGCACAGACAAAAAAAAAAGAAGCGCAGCTCAAACGATCGCTTGTCAAACTCCTGGAAAAAGTGCTCAGAATACAATTCCTGCAATGTGTAGCCTATTTCGGCACTGAAAAACGCATCCGTCACTGTACATGTGTTGCCTTTTGGTTCATGTATTACCCAAGTATACATACTGCTCTCTTGTACCTTTGCTTTGTCTTTGATTTTCTTTTTAGTGCCCATGCTCTCGTCTTGATCCACAAATAATTTGCTACGCTGCTTTGCTTCTGCCGCTTCCTAACCTTCCTTCCTCTGGCTTCGTCTTGAGATTCAGATGGGCGTTTCTTCCGCTTCCTTCCCCTAACTTCATCCCCATCATCTGCAAACGGGAAAAAAAAAAGGTTTCGTGACTAACAGTAAAGTAAAAGCAACCCAGAGTATGATAAACTACACTGTCAAGCTAACAGGCCGTATTGCCTAGATACAATGCATACATACATCCATGTTTCAACCTCTTGGTTTCAATGCTAAAAACTGCAAAGAATTAGCAGGTACTGAGCATGTTTTCCTCGCGAGGTATCAGGCAGGATGCAAAACTGGCAGCACAAAGGCACCTATCATGCTCCACATTGTCGGAAATTATTACGAGTGTATTTCTTGTTAATAAATAAAGGGGACTATGGCTTATCTTTCTTCATTGGCACACATTTGTACATGCATGGCAATAACTATTTATGTCAATTTATTTTTATTTTTTCTTATGTGAAACATCCATCCATGTTTAATTTCAAGAAACAACCAAAGAGTTAGCAGTGGTTGCACTATACTCACATGCAGTCATGCCTACTTTATTTGAATGAACTTAGCAACCTACTCATTAGAGCTGTTTGCACTTGTCCTTACTAATGCCGTGGTTCCGGTATCTGCACTCGTAATTAGAGTTCGAGGCAATCGCTTTGGGCCCTGAGGTTAAGATCCTCCTACTTATACGTAGTGGTCCAGTTGGAGTCAGAAGAGCCCCTGATTTCTTCTATAAAACAAGAAGATAAGCCCAGTAAGACAGCCAGCACGACCCACACAATGACCATATAGAAACTAGTACTATGGTGTCGACACCTTGCACGGGGAAAACAGTCAATTGATTTCTGTTGACAGATAAAGGTCATACTTACTCTGCGCAGCACAAGAATTTTTTAGAGAACAGTCGTCTTCATGCTTATGTGATGATTGGAGTAAGCTGCAGTTGTCATTCTTTTGTGGTGATCCTCCCTGAGTGCCTGCATCAATAACTTCTGACCCCTGAGTGCCTGCAACATTAACTTCTGGTGATCCAAGTATGCTATGGTCCATTTCCTTCGTCTTGTGTGATCCCTGTGGGCTGACATTTTCTTTGTCCTCCAGTAGCAGTGTCAACCCGCCAACATACCCAATTTTGTGATCTGATTCAAGAAGGCAGTTGAGCATAAGTGTTTCTCCAGATGGTCCACCAAGGCTGCAACTTACTTCATTTTTGTCGGGTACATCCAACGAGGTACTGCCATTTGCATTTCCTTGGAATTGTCGTGACAAGTCCGGCAAACTAGGCCCAATTTCATTTTCCCCTGCTGGTCCACCCAAGCAATAATCTGCAATATCTTGTCCACAAGACGTGGACTCCTCTTCATTGTCATTGAAAACACCAAGCTCAATGAAACCTTGTTCTGCCAAATTTTTTGAAGCATCCAATGGTAACCAATTCTTTCTCTCAAGTAAGGTAGAGAACCATGGGGATGAACCTTGCTTGACATAGAACAGAAGGTATGCTTTATTGTCCAAAACACTAGCTTCGGAAGCTTCGTAAACCTGCACCGTGGAAGGTCAGAAACATACCAATGAATGAAAGCTTTACAAAACCAATATGTTACTAACAGCAGATAGATTACCCGTTCATCATTGAAGAGATACCAATCTGTTTGGGATGAACGAATATAACAAACGTAGTGACCCCTATATGTCACACCCAAGTGCTCTACAACTCCATATAGATCATATTTTTGGGGTTTCTGCAACAACAAAATGTGCATCAGCCATATGCTTGAGGAATAGAATAAAATGAGAAGAAACTGGAACTTACATTATCCTGAGAGCTCATAAAGGGGTTTAAATCTAGTTCTAACTGATACTTCACCATGTCCGGAATCTTAGATATATTATCCCCATCATTTTCGAACCGCTTGAGCTGGATTACTAGAACTTCTGGCGCCTGCTCCACCTTGAGGTGCTTTTCCATGTTCACATGAGATTTGCATTTATCGCACACAAAACCTTCAATAACCTCAACTTTTGTAAAAGATTGCAATGCATCCATGACAGTGCCCATGTTCTTAACCTCCAAGTTAAGGTCAAGGAAATCCTCCAATTTGTCTGAGCAATGATTGCACTCTGGACAATGCAACTGAGCAAAAGAAAAGAAAAGAAGAGAAAATCAGGTTTATAGGCCTTCAATAACACCATGGCATAGGGGCCCACTGACCGGTAGTGAGGATCAATAGGCACACCTGGCTTTTTAGGCAGCCTCCAAATATTTCTTTCACAATGTTACTTTCTTCAGTTGAAGAGGATTCCTCAGATGGGGATGTGGGAGCAAAAGAGGCATCAACTAATTTATCCAGCAAGCAGCGGAGGAACTCATGTGCATCTTGGTGTCTTCCCCGCTCAAACTCTGGTAATATTACTGCAAACCATTTTTTGAAGAACCAAGTTCAGTCCATGGATGTATTTCCAAACGTCTCGAAATTCTAATAACAAGACTATAACAGCTAAAACATTGAAAGGGTACCTGTATAAAATATAGCTACACAAGACCAACACTACCAAGCAAAGCAACCAGCAATGCAACCTTTTGATATAAGCAGTAAAGGAAGCATATGCAAAGCAAGATAGAAGGTTCAGTTGAACAAACATACTTTCCAGGCAATCGACAAACTTCTTAGGGTAGAGAACATTCCCGGAAAGCCTGATAGATTCATCAGCATGCAGTTTTAGGGAGCAGTAACAACAGAATCCATCGGAAGCACCTAAGGAGAATTTAAAAAATCCTAATTAAAAGCACGAGGCTAGATAAGAATGGAGAGAAGAAATGCTGACCAGTACGACAACTAAAAAAATGGAAAATATGGATTGAACTAGATGTCTTACGAGGACATGGATCTGGGTGATCAGCTTTCAAAAGCTTCAACACAAGAGGAACAGTGTGAACCACACACTGGAGGATGCAATTAAGGAAACATATCCACCTACCAGGATTACATAGTGAGGCACCCTGTGGAAGCAAGGCAAATCAGTACACTAAACACAATTGATCTTTGATTTAAAGAAGAAAAGAATCATAGTAGATATGAACATGCAACATAAGTCTATCTTACCACAGGGTAGCTTGTCTTCTTATAAATTTGTTCAAGAGAACAGCAAAGAGTCACAAACTCAGTATCAAGAGAATCCTATGACAGAAGTGGAAGATGTCAAAATCAAACATACTAAGATATAAAAATATCACAAGTACAAACAATGAAATGTCTAATCTGAAATTGAAAGGCTTCAAATAGATAGAATAAAGGTTTGGATGACCAAGTAAAACTATAGAAGAATGCATATAAACTGTTGTGTCATGAGATCATAACACAATGGCTAGCACAAAATCATTATATATACAAAAGGAACATAGAAGGGTTACCATGGGATTGTATCGATTTATGAAATCACGATGAAATATATAGCCATCATTTCTATGATCTCTTTGCTCATCATGTTGATTTGGATAACCACCATTTCTCTGATTTCTTGGATCACCATGATGAAATTGATAGCCAACATTTCCATGATATCTTCGATCATCATAATATGATTGATAATCATTTTTATGATATCCACCATGATGAAATGCATAGCCACCACCTCTGTGATCTCTTTGTTCATTAAGGTCCAAGAAGTTCCTTACGGGGGAATAATTGCAAGGATCATTAATGTCCTGGAGAACAAATAAAACTGAAATGTGACTCTAAATATGGCATTGGGGTGGGTGTGCGTTTGTGCGCATGTGAGTGTGTAAGATAGAGGGAGCATGTGCCACATTAGATAAAATGGGCCAAAAACTTAGAAAATAACATAATAATATAAGCAGCAAGCGAAAGACAGCCACAGGAAAAGGCACAAGATGCGAGATATGGCATGTCGAATGTTTTAAGATGAAATATATTTTAAAAACTAATTCATAAACAAGAATTTGATCCATGCATTGCCTATGCAGTTTAACAAAACTTTAAATGGATCAGGGCAGGGATCAAAATCCCGGTGGTTACCGGAAATCCCAGTGGGGACCGGGACGAACAGTACCAGCCGAAATTTTTCAAATTCAAATTTGAATTTATGACCGCACAATGCACTTCCTAGGTTTGTTAAGGCCTTTTTTTTGTGCTAGATTACGTATTGATGAGCTAAAATGCTAAATATGCTTGAATTATTGTATGGACAAGTCCCAACATCCTCTAATTAATATTTGCATTATTCCTCTAATAAATATGCTTGAATTATTGCACTTCCTATAGATTACCTATTGTATGAGCTAAATAACCCTTTTTTAGGCTTTATGTATCAGGATTGTTACTTCATTAAACAATTTCTAATTAATATTTGCACTCTTCCAATTGCTAATTACCCATAACCAGTTTTCTCTGTTTTTCCCGGTTTTGGTTCCGGTTTTTCCCAGTGGTTTTTCCAGTAACCGTAACCGGTTTAACAACAGCCCCATTTCAAATTTCAATTTTCGAAATTCACCCAGGATTTTTCCGAAACCGGCCGATTACCGTTACCGGCCTTCAACCGGGATTTGCATTCTTGGATCAGGGCCCTATGGTAATGTAAAGTGAGAAGTATGTGGCAATAGATCTGGCTCTTGCAGGAGTGCCCAAGTGACGTCGTGAACAAAAACTGCTAATGCTGGAAGAACGGGTAGCAAGTGTACCCAGAATTACAGCAAGATGAATATCAGTGTTTCAAGAATTGACAATTTTTTTTTGTTCTTGGTTTAGGTGCTTAGCGTGTTTAATGTTTTTTTGTAGGATTCATGATTATTCAACCAGATTACATAATACTCGGGTTGTGGGGTTTCTTGAATGAAACTGGGGCTGGAAGCCCTTTTGCTCTTTTTATTTAAAAAATAATAATATATAACTAGATAGCAGCTTGCCAGACTAGTGCTTTTCTCAAAAAGAAAAAGAAAGAAAGAAAGAAAGGGTAGAACCCAAATGTTCATAATATGCCATACCGTTTGACGATCCCGATAATTTTGACGAGCATGAACAGTGAAGCTACTTCCTTTCCAGTGATCATCGGCATAAGAAGACTAAAAATCCACCAAAAAACACATACTAATATAAATGATAAACCAAAACAGAATAATGAAATTAAGCACGATAAGCTATGTAGAAACAACTGTCACCATAGGATTTTGTTGTTGGTCTGAAGGACATAGTGGCGTTGGTTTCTCACCTTCCTTGCTCTCCTCATCAGAAACAACCTAGATAAGGGCACAAAGAAGAACAAAAATGGACAATAAGTTTATATGCATGACTCGCAAGTAGATGACTGCATTTGTGATCTCAGAAAGGGTGTCGTACCGTAACTAACTGTTGATCATCTGGCAGCAAAGGTCCGAGGGGATTAACAGTTTCGTCGACGGGTTGCTCATGAATAACCTAATAGCAATGGTGAAAGACAAAATCAGAGGTAAATTGGAGAGTAGGAGCTTTACATACCACAGAACAGAAGAGACATTGTACCACACGAGGATATGATTCACTCTTATTAGAAGGCAGAACCAACGAAGAACCATTGCTTTCTTTCTCCTTCGTATCAGTAACCTAAGCATTGAGGAGCCAAAATTCAATCGAGAGTTGTATAGGTAACTACTATCTCCGTTCTTTTTTACTTGTCGTTTTGGAGAACGACACGGTCACCAATGCACACGCCTTTCACTACTTCTTTTTCTAACTATATGGTACTAAGAATTATAAAATATATATAATGATGGTGAAGTACTTTTGATGGCATAGTATAATTTTCCTATGACAAATCTAAATATTTATTAGAAATTAATGGTCAAAGTTTTAAAATATCGCTGCACGCGACATATATCTGAGAACGAGAAAAGAGGTAGCATTTAAGTAATCCTAAACACTACAGGAAAATAGGTAACGCTGTACAGCCAAAACACCGTGAACCCACAACAACATAATGCTACTTAGTTTGTGGTACGAAATTGAGAGGCCGGGGAAACTATCAAACTAGCCGATCGGGTGCGGCAGACGCACCTACTGAAAATCCGAAAACAAAAATCGGAGGAAAATCTGCGAACCGTAAGTAAAAGCAACCAAAACGCTCGACCCACAACTAGCTAGTTCCGGGGAAAGGCGCGCGCAGCACAGCAAAGCAAAATACAGCAGAAAAATCTCTCAAGATGAAGCCGATTGCATGCCACAATTAATACATCTCGATCGAACAGTCACAGGAGGAAGCCAGAGCGACGCGCACGAACACGAAGCATACACCAACGATCGAAAATACTAAGTCAGGGGGTGGGGGTACCGATTGCTCCGGCGGCGGCGGCGCGACCGCCATTACCGCGACGGGGGTCTCGACGGCGTCCGGGGGCATTGGCAAGGCTAGGGCTTTGGAGGATTGCGTGGCGTGGGTTTAGATGGAAGAGGAGGAATTGGGCAACTGGAAGGGGGGATGCGAGTCGGCGTCGCAGAATTTGGGACGGATGGGAGAGGCAATATATATACACGGTACGGCGGCGCCGTGGGTCAAGCAAGATGATTTTTTTCATTAGTCAATTTTAATTAATTAAAAATTAGCCCTCTTTCGTCATAATTTATAAAATTGGTCTCTGCACAAGATTCTATTATGGATGCCGGAGGCAAGATGGGACCTACCCGCGCCGGCACGACAGGATCCGCCTCACCCCGGCGCGACAGTCACCGCCTCGTCGGGTGGAAGGCAGCCGCCGCTTGACGCCGAGGGGGCAGTGACCTGCCCTGCATGGGGCAAGCGACAAGAAGAGGAGAGAGGAAAAGAAAAGAAAAAAGAAGAGAAAAAAATATAAAAAAAAATCAACAAAAAATTCTAAAATGTCAAGAAAATTACGAAAAATCCTTTGAACATGAATAAATTTAATAAAATATTTTTGAATTTAATTGAAATTTATTTTATTTATTTAAAATGTTTTTCATTTTCAGATTTTGCAATTAAGCTTTAATTAATCCAATAAAATAGATATTACTTTTTTTTCTACAAGATTTAGATGATGATTTCATATGAATTTAGGTGAAAGAATTATTCCATTTGGAGCTAGTATGTAAAAGTTATAGTAGTTTGAAAATCAAATTTATCGAAAATGATGAAAAAACATTGTTTCAGCTTATTATTCATCCTAATTTAATTATTTAGTAAAATTTTGCGTAACAGAGGTGGAGAAAAGGATTACATAGCTAAATAGATAATAAAATTATAAGACTAAAATAACTTGGTTCAACTCATTTGGAGTTTATATGAATTAGTTAAGAATTTTCAAATTTTAAAGCATTTTCCCGTGTAAAACTAATTCGGTTACGGATCAATTTCCAAAAACTATTTTTTTGGGACAATGAAATATTTGAAACCTATTTAAAAATAAAATTAACTTAAAATGAAAATTATCAAAATTGGTTTCACAAGATTTTGAGTTGAGATGAATTATTTATGCAATTTTGAAGTTTATTGTATTTTCTAGTGGAACAAATAATACGTTTCGGGATTTCCTAAAGTAATTAATATGTTTTGTACCGAGCACTACACTAGTATCGACAATCGACAATGGGACCCGCGTGATTTTCATTTCTTTTCCATTTATTTCCGAATTTAAGCGCTCGACAAGTCACGCCCAGTAGTTAATGTTCTGGACATCCGACGGAGTCGGGTCTATTCGGATGGTCCGATCGGAGCGCTCGACAAAGTGGGCCGAGTTAATGTTCAGACGGTCCGATCAGAGCCGGATCTGCTTTGGACGGTCCGACGCCCAAGTCAACCTAACTATTCATCGCTTTTAATTTCAAGCCCTTAAGTTTGACCTGCTAAAAAATAGCAAATAATTTTCTAAAATTCTAAAAATTTTCAGAGGTGTTCCTGCAATGATTTAGTACCCAAATAAAATTTATCACCTTACTATTCAAGATTTATTATTTTTATTTTAATTCATTAACAAAGAAGGGTTTTTAACTTGGTTTGAATTTTTACATGGTTGAATTAGGTTCCAAAATTTGAGAAAAAATGTTTATTCATGATTAATAATATAAGGTTTAATTTCTATTTTATTGGATTAATTAAAGCTTAATTACAAAATTTTAGAAAATGAAAAACATTTTAAATGAATAAAATAAACTTCAATTAAATTCAAAAATATTTTATTAAATCTATTCATGTTCCAAGGATTTTTATGTAATTTTTTGAAATTTTGGAAAAATTTTGAATTTTTTTCTGATTTTTTCTCTCTTCTTTTTTCTTTTTTTCCTTTCTCCTATTTTCTCTCTCTCTCTTCTCAAGGCCTTCCATATATGGGCGGTGTCACCTACCCTCCCAACATAGGGCAGTGGCCCGCCTCCCCAAGAGGGCAGGTGACTGTCGCGCCGGCCGAGGCGGTGTCCCTCGCGCTAGGTCGGGTAGAGTCCCCATCGCCTCTGGTACTGCGATAGAGAGCATCACAGCAGAGGCCAATTTTGCAAATTATAGCGGAAGAGGCTACTTTTGAAATTAAAAATGACTACAGGGCCATAAATGCAAAAAATTCCAAGAGTCCGTCAGATCAGGGACTCCATGGCCGGCTCCACCCCGTTCGATCGAGTCTGGGTCCGGGTCGGGGTCGGAACTCGATCGGAAGTGTTTGGTTTTCGGTTGGATACATACTTGGGTTGGTCGCGTCTGGCTGTGATTTTTATTTATTTTTATTAATATTTTAAACTTAACTCCTCGCTAACTTTATTTCGAATTCTGACCCATTTGGTCATGCCATTACCCATGGTGTGACCACAATGTTCTGTCATGCCACCGATCTAGACGTGGCCAAAGCTACCACGCAAGCCCTCGTGGGCACGACGTGCAACGTGGAGGGCTGATGTGGCATCTGTCACATCATATATCATGGTGTGACTAGTTAGATTGTCACGCCAACGTGTGTGGCGTGACAGTGGTGAATTAATCATTTCGGCGCCATCAGTTCTTCATTTCTCCCATCTTCCCCATCCACTCCCGTTCCCAATATCCTTCGTCCTCCCGCCGCCAGTCGTCCTCTCCCGCCTAACTTCCCCTCCCCCCTCCTCATCCCCCACCGGCCGAAGGTAAAAAAAAACGTGTATGTTGTATGTGATGAAATGGTGCCGCCTTTTTGTGGGATGTTTGATTGTACTCATGGGGCAGAAGTGAATGCTAGAATTATTATCTCCCAGATATTCATGAGTTGCAATGGATTTAGCTTGCTCACTCTGAATATGATCTTGCACGGGGATGACAGTAATTAGGAGCTGTTTATTGAAATAAATCCAGTGGTTATGCTATGTGCTTACCTTGAAAGATTTCATGCTATGTGAACATATATAAAACCATGACAAGTAAATGAATGTAGCTATGTGAGCTGTTAGATTGTTCGAAAATGTTGCTATACATTCTTTACAAAAGAACAAATTTGATCATTAGCAAGTAGCTAGCTTGAG
The DNA here is from genome assembly GCA_036346405.1 of Phyllostachys edulis. NCBI lineage: Eukaryota > Viridiplantae > Streptophyta > Magnoliopsida > Poales > Poaceae > Phyllostachys > Phyllostachys edulis. The sequence goes on from CM070563.1 coordinate 822,792, forward strand.
CTATTATGTTGATAACAAAAATGAGACTAAGAAAAATTAAGGAGTTTGGAAACATCGTATGTTCTCTCAAAAAGACATACTCCAGCAAATGTTACTATAGTACTAGCAACTTGGTTGTTGTTTCAATGAACACTCTCAACTGACAAAATGAAGTCATAATCGAAGCACACATTTGTTTGTTCCATTTAGAAATGTGGATCTTTTTGTAGATTACAGCTGCATATTCATGAATTGCAATGTGAGAATGTTGTGTAATATGTTGTAAAGATATAAAAAGTGAGAAATACAATTATGTTTTTGTTCACAACATGCATGTCTTGTTTGTGTCTTTTGACATGTAATTTGGTGAGAGGCTTGATGAGGGTGGGATTGTAGTAAATTTTGGCAATAGGAATATGTGCACTGTAATTTATAATAAAGTATGAGAAATCGACATTATTTAGACATGCAGCACTTCCATCCAGCAACATGACATGCAGTACTGACTTTGCAATATTTTGTTTGCAATGTTGGATGTAGATGGATAAAGTTGTACGTGTATTTACCGCTGGGCCGATTAGCCAAACGGGTAGTATTGTCGACTTTGGTGGCATAAAAGTGACCGTTCTTTTGTTTCGTGAATCACCAGACTTTCAAACTCTTTTGACTAGGATTAAGTTGACCTTTGGATGGAATGAGCCTAGGGTCGTTGTTAGAATGTAAGGGCGATATGACGCTGGAGTGGGTTCTAAGGTTCACGCCTTATTGATGCCAATCTTGTCCAACGATGATTGGGACATGTACAAGGAGGTTATGCTTGCATCTCAGGTCTGGTCGTTGGAGGTGGCGGTAGAGAGGACAATTGTTGTTGAGGATTTGCCAGACAATTTGAATGTGGTCGATGGCAACATGGAGGAACCAGAACCCACTCTCGATATTTCGCAAGGCCCCCCAACCCAATGGAGGAGCAACCTTCCCAACAGTTAATTGGCGTTGGTCTTAGCAACGATACCCCTCTGTTGGTTGATTTATCCTATGTGCCAGTTTCTTTGTCGTGCCATGTTACTGACCCCGTGATTGATTTCAATGGCGTTGTAATGAGCAACGAGCTTGAGGAGGAGGTGTTCCAAGATGGAACAACCCGTGAAGTGGAGTCCAACGAAGGATGGAGTTCGACCAAAAACGAAGCTCCCGCTCCGCTTTTCTCCTCTGAGGAAGGCCGGGTTCTTCATAGTGTAATGGGTGAGGTCCCATCGGTGCATGCATTAGATGATATCAGAATGGCTGATAACGTTGTCTGTGCAAATGGGTTGAAGAGCAGGAATGACATTGCGGACTTGGAGAATGACCTAATACGCAAGAACATGTTGTTTCCAACCATGGGAGATATGAAAGTTTGGCTGCAAGAACACTCAGTGCGGCACCATCGTCCGTTCGTAGTGCAACACTCCGATGTGAACAAGAGGTATACTATGATGTGTGAAAGGGGGTGCAGATGGAAGGTATGGGGGTGCAAACATAGGGACAAGCAATGAAAAATAGCGAATGTGAAGCAGCCTCACTCTTGTGGGACTGCACGAGTGTCCGGGGATCACCTTCAGTTTGCACTGAGTATATGTCATATGCCATCTGTTGCTACTGCCACGCCGGTATCCATAGCGTGACAAACCGGTCTTGTCATGCTAGGGATACTGGCTTGACAAATCGATCCTGTCACATCAGAATACATGGCGTGACAAGACTTAGTACCAGAGCGTGTCGACGTCTTTGCAACCCCTTTGGAACATCAAATAACGTGGCATGGCAGCACGATTATGCCACACTATGGATCTTGGCGTGACACAACAGTCCTGTCACGTTGGGAAACATGGCGTGACATGAATTAACACCAGAGCACTCAACGTTTTTGTAACCCTCTGAACGACAAATAACTTGGCGTGGCAGTACGGTTTTGCCACGCCGTGGAACTTGGCATGACACAACAGTCCTGGCACGCTAGGAAACATGATGTGATAGGACTTAGCACCAGAGCGCTCGACATTTTCGCAACCCATCTAGAATAAACCAAACCCTAGCATGGCAACACGGTTAGACCACGCTAGGAATCCTAGCGTGATAGAACAGACCTAACACGCCAGGGATCCTAGCGTGACAGTACAAGTCTCCAGAAAGCCTCTCTTTCTCACTCTCTCTGGCCCCTAGGCCCCTTATGCATTTGATGTCCCTACCATCATTTATGTTGAGAGTTGAATTTAGTAGTGAACTCAACTTACAACCAAATTACTATTTTGTTATTAGTGACTTTACTTTTCAAAAAAAATAGACCATACTATGCCACACAAGATACTCACATGCATTTAACCACACTACGACGCCATATATTCAAATCGACATGACAACACTCTACATCCTCAACTTTTCAGACCGAAAAGACAAGACTATGTAGCACATACTTTTCAAAGGGACATGACCACACTCTGTCACATCAGCTTTTCAGATTGACGTGACCCAGCGAGACAGCTTTGTGAAGCAATGTGACTATAAGATCGAGGAGGCCGACTAGAGGAGGGTGAATAGGCGGTTTTAAAAACTTTTTAGGCTAAAACCGAGTTTTATGCGGAATTGTAAATTAATTCGGTTTTGCACAATTAAAGCTTAAATCAACTAGTCTTTACTAAGTGCACCAACAATATCAGACTATATAAATGATAGCAATCATACACATACAAGAGAGCAATTAAATACAAGGAATGTAAATTGCACAATGTAAAGCACAAGAAATCAAACCACAACGACACAACGATGTTTTATCAGGGATAGGAGACCGGGGCCTCCCTAATCCACGTTGAGGTAAGCCCAACCAAGTTGGACCGGCTCCACGAATTAAGCCAAACACCTCTGAGGTAAGTCCAACCACTTGGACCGGTTCCAAACCGAACCAACATATGAGCACCCGGATTTATTAAGCTCATAATACTTAGTCATCCAATTGACCCTAGTATTATCAACCAAATAAACCAGCCTCGAGAGATGTATACTCCCTGCAATGCAAAGTACATACCTCACAACAAAAGAGTGTATCAATTCCATACAACACATAGTACATAAGCAACAAACCGTGGTTAATATTAATAAGGAATATGTTATTACAAAAGAGGGCCTTCCGCCAAATAACAACAAGAACTACTAAGAAATAACAAATAAGCAAAAGTGCCATAAAGATGGCTATAACACAAAGCCAATCAAGGTGCCTTAACCCCTAGGCATCTCGACCGACCGCCAAGCTAGTCGTCAAGAAGTCGCAACACGAAGCACAAAAGAGGGGCTCTTGAGCCCCCTTCTTCCTCTCGCAACAAAAGCCACAAAATGCCACAACCACGCGCGATGAGTACATAAAGTACTCCGCAAGACTTACGTGTGAGATAACGTAACTATAAATAGCTACATGCAAGCTTTATTTAAGTGGATGAGGCTTTGGACTCATTTTAGCATAAAGCAAGTTTCATTTGCAATAACATAATAGATTGAAGGCAATTTGGCAAAGCATTTTAATTGTTGAAATAACAACAAGATAATAACATAGTAACAACAACAAGATCAACTTGGAAGTGACTAACCCAAGTCACCACAACAATAGCATGAACATCCATTCATACCAACCCATCAAGTTTTAATTAAATGGTTGAGACTAGTTCTTGAACGACCTTACTAAGCATGTCCATAGCCTAGACGAGGCTATTCAATAGTTTTAACCCCGCAGGGTGTACCAATGTACCCACACGCCGACCGCCTTTCCTTTAAGCACACTACCTTTGGTATGCTTAAGACGGCTAAGTCCCACGAGACATTTCCAATGGATGATGCTAATTACGAGTCAAGAACTCCACGGGATAAGGACACATTAGGCAACTTAACCTGGCCTCGCTAATGCTCCTCCCAACACCACACACACACACACATTTTGTTAAAACACACCCACCGACCAGCTCATAATTAACACCTTCCAAAGTACTTAGTCAAGAGAGGTCCCATATCCCCTCGTGTGGTTAGCACGCAAAAGCGCTTTGGCTTAGTGACCCAAGTACTTGGCCCTAGGGACCTGCATACCACCACATTCCAAAACCGCACCATCCATCCAATATGCCCAAGTCTAAATCAATCTTTCATTTTCAGTTTTGATTTTACAATTAATCAAAGCACAAGTGCCGGACATATAGGAGTAATAATCGGTTTTGAGTGATCAAGACCATCGACTAAGTCGATGATCGCCCATTACTACCGTTACTAAGCATGTCTAAGCAATAGAAAACGCAACTACTAAGTGATAAGAGCTCATCCAACGAGCTCAAACCACAGCAAATAACCTAGGCTCATTGGTAGTAGAGGATAAACAACTCCTACAGATTATGCAACTATAGGATTACTAGCGACATTTAACACAAAGTAGCATGCATACATAGAAGTAAAACAAAGATATTAACCTTTAAAGTAATGGGACGTTAGAGGATATGATCAAACCGCTTGCCTTGTTGTTGCTGGTCAAGTTGTGGCAGAGGGTCACTCTCGGATCACCACAAATGTCGAAACCTAACGGAAAAGCAAGAAAGAACCGATAAGAACGATTTAAAACCAAAAAGACGAACAGAGAAACTTCTCCAATGCTATGAAAATTTTACAGCAGCAAGACAACGGTTTATCATTAATTTAGCAACAAGAACCAATTGATTTGGATTCTTAATGCAAAAGATATGATGAAATCAAATCTGCTCAAATTTATTAATTAGAAATATGTTACTATTCATCGCAAAATTTTCTAGAATAGAAGTGAAGCTGAAATTTTACTGTAAAACCAGCACCTCATGAGATGAATAACACAATTGAGTTCACCTCATTTGGAACTATTATGCACTTTCTACAATTTTTCAAAAACAAGAACTTGAATAAAATTATAATGCACAAGTCCTCATTTTTATAACAGCAACATGCTCAAAACTAATTTTCATAGTGAGTTCATTAATAGAGGAAACCAACAAAGTTGGTCTCACTCAAAAATAATCTACAGAGCATTAGTTATGTATTTTACAAGTTAAGCATTAATTTGAGTGTATATTTAAAGCGAGTTTTAAAATCTAATGGCAAAACTGTGCTCTGAAGCTGAACTCAACTTACAATCATTTTAGGATTAAAGTCAAGTTCAAGACAGAGCTAACGCAATTTGAATGACCTCATTTGGATTTAGAATGAATTAGATATGAAATTTTGAAGTTATTACCTTTTTCGCTTGGCTAAAATAATAGCTTCACTTGAAGTTCTAAAACCAGAAATACAAGGAGGACGTGAGCCACGATCTTAGATCTAACGGCTCGCACCTCCCAGTAAACAAAGACGCACGCAGCTCAAGAGGTCCAGAGGTCATGGACCTCCTAGCAGCCAGCTGGCTTGTGCGAGTGAGGGAGGTCGTGGCCGCTGATGGCACATCCAACCGCCACAACACGGAGGAGGTCCTCAACCACGCGATCAATACAGGGAGGACATAAGCGGCAGAGATGACCTCGAGGAGGTCCTGAACGGTCGAGATCTTCCAAAGGAAGATCTAAACTACTAAGATCTCCCCGAGGAAGATCTACATCGCCAGACCTCACAGGGAGGTCCCGGACGGTCCAGATGTTCCAAGGAGGACTTTGATGGTCCAGATCGTCCGAGGGAGGACCTTGACGGTCAAGATCTACCCGGGAGGTCATGAACGGCCGAGATGACCTAGGGAGGTCCTAAGAGGAGGTCTCATCGCCGCTGCACCTCCAGTGAGGTCTGGACGGCCATGATAGCGCAAGCGGGAGGTCTTGACGCCCAGATCTCCTCGAGGAGGTCATGGACGCCCCAGAGCTCGCGACGCACGCACGCGATGCTTGGACAAGGATAAATGCGCGGGACAACGAGGAGGTCCGCAAGGCTGGAGGTCTTAAATGCGCCGCAAGGGGAGGATTAAATGCGCTTAAGACGCCCAATGATTACAATGATTTGAGCAAATGATGAGCGATTAAACTCGGCAAATCTTTGTCCTAAAACGACAACGGCCGCTGCAGTACGTCCGACAAGATCCGAAGTTTAAAAGATGGTTCTCGCCGGATGTAGGCCTCGCCATGACATCCAATCGGTACCACCGAGTGCACAATAACTTTGCGCGACTCAGGACCTCCTCTCAACGGCATGGGTTTTAAACGCCGTGAGCCGAGAGGAACGCTAAGGATCACACAAGAAGAGCAAGAAGCAAAAAGAAGCTCCGCACTGCCAAACAAGCGGTGCCCAAACAAAGCTCCGCGACATCATACATAAGTGGTGCCCAGCCTAAGGACTATCGAAGTACTGGAGGTCCCAAGGTGCCGGGAGGTCGATGATGGCGATGGCCCGAGTTGGAGAAGATGGGAAGCTCCGCCGCCAAGCCCAAGCTCCAACTCCAAGCTTCAAGCTCCACTAGCCCCTCCCTGAAAAGGTCAACCTAACAATGAGTTAGGTTCAACTCAGAGATTTTGGGGAGCTTAAAATGAGCTAGAGGTTGAGAGGAGCCACCGAACACTGGCCACCGAGGGCTCCAAGCTTCTCAACAATGGAGGCCAAGAGGGAGGTCACTGAGGTAGGAGCTCACCAAGCACCTGCATGGCAAGCTCCAAGTGTGTAAAAGAAGCCAAAGGGGAGCTCGAGGAACTTATACCAATGGCACAGAGGTCTCAAGACTATGGGTTAAGCTCATGGTGAGCTTAGCCCATGGGGAGGTCCATGGAGGTCCCGAGCTTAGACACGATTGATGGGACAGGTAGGTTGAGACAGGCATGGCCTAGGTGCAGAAAAGGGTCGACATGCATTTAATGCTTGTAGGGCAGAGCCGCTGGAAATGACAGGCTCGACTTTGCCCATCGCCACTACCGCACGCTGCGCCCAAGGTAGAAAGAACAGACCTCACATCCACCGCTGGATCGAGCGGACGGGGAGGTCCCGCCCTCGATTTTAAGTTTGAACCAAGATGTTTTAAGTGATCGATGAGGTCCCACCACACGATTTGGAAAGGGAGGTCGTGGCCCTCCGATTTCCATAATGCGAACGCGCGTGGAAAAGGGACAGAGGTCCAAAGCGTTGATCTCAATCCAACGGTGCGGACCTCTGTGAGGTCTTAACCGCACATGAACTTAAGAACATGAGGGGGAGGTCATGGCCTTTGGATTTAAATCCAAGGGCGCACAACCAAAGGGAGGTCTGAGGCTTTGCGTGAAGCGCGAGGGAGGTCAAGACCTTTGGATTTTGATCCAACGGTGGTGATCAAGACAGAGAGGTCTCGAGCCTCGCAAGGGCGCAAAGGAGGTCTTGAGCTTATGCAACACACAAGGGAGGTCATGGCCATTAGATTTAGATCTAAGGGCAACGACCTCACGTCGCTGGGAGGTCTGATGCGATAAGACAAGGAGGAGGTCGTGATCAGGATTTTAATCCAACGGCACAACACGAGATAGGGGAGGTCTTGTGCGTTGGATATTTTGAGGGAGGTCGGGTCGTTGGATCCGATCCAACGGCCACGACCTCGCTTAGCGGGAGGTTTGCTTAGTTTAATAGTGAGGGAGGTCATGGCCATGGATCTTGGATCCAAGGGCTACGACCTCAACAAGGTGGAAGATCCACGCAATGATGGTTTGCAGAGGAGGTCGTGGCCTTTGGATTGATCCAACGGCTATGACCTCAAGTGAGTGAAAAGGGAGGTCTCGAGTAGTTTGAGCGCCGAGGGAGGTCAAGGTCACAGAGCCGAGAGGAGGAGGTCGTGGCGGTTGGATGTTAATCCAACTGCCACGACCGATCAAGGTGGAGAGGAGGTCTGTCAAGTGCGACACTTGGGCTAATGACCACTTTGCAAAGTGGCTAGCCCAAGGAACAAAGGCATGATGAAATGAGTTATAAAACAAATTGAGACTTTGAAACATCGTTAGATAGCAAAACAACTCCAAAAATTATGCAATTTTAACTGGAGCTTGCTGACATTAAGATTAACCTTACATAAAATTTCCAGAGGTTATTATGCAATGCATTTTTCTCGTGAAATTCACGAAGGTTGTTCAAGGACTTGGTTTACCTCCAAAATTTATCAAACAAGTGTTATAACTCATGATATTTTTTCAGAGGGGTCCCACGCCGCTTTTGGGGACCAAGGAAAATATTTTCCAAATGTTTGGCACAAGATTTAAGATAATTGGAAAAAGAGTTTGACTTTTGGTCAACAAGAGCTTTGTGTTTTTGGATTACACAACTCTTGGACAAGAATTACATGAGTGTTTAGGGGTTTTCAAGGTGTGAGAAAAAGTTTTAATTTCCACACATATAATTATACTTGAACAAACCCTGTTTATACAGTTGGGATGTTACACAACACCTCGATCCACTAGGGTTGCTTTTCCTCCACTCTGGAGATGGCGAGCACCAAGCCACTCATAAACGCTCGGGTCTTCTCACAACGTTCTTTGAGAAGATCACCGAACCACGATGCCTCCACACCGTCTAGGTGTCGGTAAACACCAAGAGTAACAAGTCTAGAACTCTCACTTGAACTAATCAAGTGCCTAAGCTCAAGTGGATACACAATCTACTACCTAATGCAACACATACAATTAGGGTTTGCCTCTCAAAGCTCACTAAGTGCAACACATGCACAAAAGAGTGTAGAGGGTTTGCTCTTAGCTCAATATAATGAATATATCACCAGCAACTTGCCCTCAATTGGCCAAGGTGGGTATTTATAGCCCACACACAAAAACTAGCTGTTGGGACAAAATCATCCGAAAAATCAAGACGAAGCAGTACTACCGCCAACCAAGTCGCAGTATTATCAAGACATCGGCTCAATCGGCCGAATCACCAAGACAGAGCGCTCAAACTAGCCGTTGAAAATCGACACGGATTACCGCCAACTAATGCGCTAGTTCCGTTCTTCGCGCTTCCGCCAAAGCACTACGGTACTACCACTTCGCTGAGGTCCAAAAGTGACGACTCGAAAAACATACCGCCACAATTCGAAATACCGGTGCGGTCATATCGCTTTCAAGGAACGCCGCATTACCGCAGCAAGGATTTACAATCCAAACTTATTGGACGGCTCAGATCAAATGGGCCGTTTGGACCGTGTGTCTCAACCGCACGATTAGGTGATGTTCGACGGTCTGAATGACACACGGTAGTTCCGCCAAAGGAAACGCGGTCATACCACGATGCGATAGTTCCACCAAGAAGACTCCGGTACTACCGCACCTCAAGAGAGCAACTCATGCTCAGAAGGCATTGTTCTATAAAAAACGTACCGCCAACAATAAATCGGAACGACTAGGTTACGGTCATACCGCACCATGAGCCGGTCGTACCGCTGAGCGGTAGTACTACTAACAACGCGTCGGTACTACCAATCTTTTTGAGAAAACAGCAGCTTGCATCCCAAACAAACTCAATTGCAAAACACATTCGACAATTGATGAGAGATGCAAACCAGGGTTCGAAAGCAAGATTCTCAACAAGTTGCAAAACACATTTGTAAACTTTTAGAATCAATGCCACCAAGGAATAAGGTACATGGACTTAAACCATTTGCAAAACACATTCGCAAACTAAAGTCACATGTTACAAGGATTATGCATGAGCTCTGATTATTTGCAAAACACATTCGCAAATATAAGCAACATGCTAACGAGAGCTAGAGCAAACACAATAAGCTATCAACACATGACTAACTCAAGCTACTAGTCAAAGACCCCTATTAATAGTACGTCAATCTATACTAGCAATCCGGCCTTCCATCCAAACACCAAGACCGGTAAAAGACTAGGAACACATCTTTAGCCCTAGCTAGTCATACCTTTGCCTTACACATTCTCATGAAGCTTGATGACGCACATCTTTACTTCAAGTCCGGGTTCTTGACTTGAACATGCATCAACCCATGATGCATTCTTTTGACTTGATGATCAACTCATGATCATTTCTTCTTAGAGATCTTGATACACAACAACACATGATGCATCCTTTACTCCAAGCTCTTGACTTCAATATCATAAACACATGATGATCTTCTACACTTCGGGATCTAGGCTTGAACATCATCAACACATGATGATTTCCTTCATCCCGAGTCTTGACTTGATGACGATCAACTCATGATGTCATCCAAAGTCTTCAACATTATGGAACATAACCTATTTCACCAACTCATGAAAAACATTAGTTCCACAATGTGATTGTCATTAATTACCACAACATACCATTAGCTCATAATGGTGGGACAAGATACTTCAATCTTTCCCTCTTTGGTAATTGATGACAACCATTTCAATTACAAATAATTGAATATAGATTGGTATGAGTATATATAAACTACACAAGTTGTATATACTCAAAAGATATGTTTCAAAGTAAAGATCTTTAATATATGTGGATAAGGAATATGGATCAATACCAATGAAACCACAAAACATAGAGTGAACTCTCCCTAGATGTGTGCATACATGAATGTGTAATAGAACCATATGCACATATTTAAGTTAGACTTTTGGTGGAGTTCAACCTATATTTTGGATCCGAGGAATGCAACAAGATATAGGAATATAATGTCAAAAGCATACCTCTTTGATTTTCACCTTTTATCCAACTAAGACTAAACAATAGGTATAACAATAGAAGTGTTAGTCTCACAAATGGATTTGTCTTTAATAACCAAAATACTCTATTAACTCATAATGGCGGGTCTAGATTCTTCAGTGACCCAACGAGTCTGCTTCCCGCAGAGACGTGATACAACGCTGCCACACGATTCCTCCTTAGGGTCGCTGTCTCGCGAACGTGAATTTTCTTCAATCGAATTACAATTCAGTCGTGTACACAGGACGTGACCACTCTCTACAAAGCGGGACGTGACCTCGCTCTGCAAAGCATGAAGAGACCACTCGACTGCCGCTATAGAGCCACTACAGCTGCGTCCGCCCCCACTATAAATACAGCGCTACTCGGCGAGGATCTCCACACCAACAACACTATCTAGATAACATGGACAAGGAGAAGGAATGGAAGCACATTCGCGATATCTTGAAGGACTGGGAGGCTCCCTAGTATACCGCCGCTCGCCACAGGGCGTTTAGTCAGCAGCCTTACACTCACCACCCACCTCCAAAGCTCATCGATCTAAGGAGGCTGCCTCGCAGTATGCCCAACGATTTGCGGAGCATCAAGTCAACAATTCCTTGGTTAATTTCCCTTGCTTTCTTTTTTCACCAATTCGCACGAAGTAAACACAAATCATGGGAGGGGTATTAGGAAACCAGGCGGCGGCAAAGGCGGTGCATGGAGGGGGAGAGGAGGGTGGTGGCGGCGGTGGAGAGGTGGGAGCGGTGGCGCGGATGGAAGGAGGTGGAGGCGGTGCATGGAGGGAGGAGGAGGGTGGTGCGGTGGCGCGATGGAGGGCGGCAGAGAGTAGGGCACGGAGGGGAGGGCGCGGTAGGGCGCGACGGATGGAGGTGCGGAGTAGGGCGAGAAGGCGGCGGGAGGGCGGCCGGCGGCATGGCCGGGAGAGGTGAAGGGGATGGCCGCCCAGATAGGGATGGGGATGGGGAATTGGGTTGGGGTTGCCGGCTGGGTGAGGTGAAGGACTGAGGGGTGAGGATTGAGGCGCCGCGTGAGCGGGAGTTAGGGTTAGGACTCTTTTGTACACCAGCCAGGCTAAACTACCTCTCGACGCCAGGCCGAGTTCGCCAATGCTCATGAGCTACCAGTTCGGCTCGGCTCGAAAATTCACGAGCCCGAGACGAGTCGTGACGAGCCCGAGCAGGCTTGCGAGCCTCGAGCTTTTTTTTCAGCCCTAGTCGGGATGCCTGCAAGTACGTCAAATCAACCGACGAGTGGACCATTGGGCAGCGCTATTGGTGCTGCCTAAATTTCTGCGCAGACTACCCCGACCGCAGATTTGACACGCCGTGCCACAAGCAGCTGGTAATGAAATCGTATTTCAGTGCACACCACTATTTTGCTTCCCGTTACGCCGTAAACCGCGTCTCTCTTCCCACCATAGTCTCTGCCGCACCTATGCGACTTCAGCCGGTGGATCGACGAAAAGATCCACCCCTACGACATGTGGATGCTACTGTCATGAAAGAGGTGGGCCAGGGAGGATTGCGAGGACCGCGAAAGGCGCCTTGAAGAGCCGCAGGCTAAGATGGAAGAGAAGAAGAGGCGGGAAAGGTTGCACGAGGAGCAGGAGCGCGAGCATGCCAGGTGACGTGAGGCTGAGAGGGCGTGAAAGAGGGCCATCGCAGCGAAGCTAAGGCGCAAGGTGAGGAGTACAACGCCGAGCTGGACCGCAAGGGCAAATGGCCAAGTTCCACGTAGTAGTTCGACCCTCTTTGTCCATATGTACCATGCATTTCTAATTCCCTAAAGGCATACATGTACCGTCCTTGCTTCGTTAGTCTGCGTGTCATGTAACCCCCTTGTCTAAAGTTCTCCATCGTGTATAAATTCTCTGGCGCATCGCAATATCACTTACCTTCCTACTTACGAATTATTGTTATCTCAATCATCCTCACAAAATTCTTCAGAAATTTACCGCACTACAACAACATACGACGATCACAAAATATTATTGCGAGTCTAGCAGATTTCGTACCCTTGAGAATCTACGAAAAATCACAATCGAACCAATCAACCTTGTAACTATCCTTTATTCCCAACAATTGCTAAATGTATTACCTACAAAAATGTCCATTTATTCTCCCACAATTATTTCCATCGGATTAATTCTCGGTGCCAATACACCTCTCTCTAGTGACGGTAGTGTCCATATTTGGACCTGATGAGTTTTTAGTGTCCATATTTCTTCCTGATTTTTTAGTGCCCATATTTCTTCTCAATTTTTTTGTGTCTATATTTCTTCCTGATTTTTTTGTTCCAATTCTCGGTGCAATTAAGGCGGCAGCACGGGGCCAAATTATTATTATTTCAATAATGCTCGACCTCGCACGCCAACTCTCAAGACGTGATAAGGCGTGTTTATCACGCCATGAGTTATGACGTGACAGATGCCACGAAGCCTCCACGCCGCCACGGCCACAAGGGCTTGCGCGACATTTTTGGCCACACCGAGATCGGTGGCGTGATAAGACGGTTTGGCCAGGATTAAGTTTAAAATATTAATAAAATGGTGCAAATTACCAGTATTTGCTTCCATGACCGCATTCAATTAGAATTTGCAAAAATGACGCCTGTCCAGATTTGCTGTAGCCATACTTCAGATGTCCAGAGCCGCACCGTGGCTGTGGCATATGACCACACTGCCTCAGGTGGACCACCGTGGGGGAGGCCTCTCGCATGGCCACAAGCAGAGAGGGTACTGATCAATTTTTTTCTTTTTCTTTAAATTCATTTAAGTATACTTTTGTATGAATTTTAAATATAGAAAATGAGATCCAAAAGTTATTTTTTAGAGCCTCCGACACAAAGGTACTTGCTTATATCATTTTTAAAATTTTATCTATTCAATATTGTCTCGAAAATTCATTTAATTATACTGTTTGTAGGAATTTTAGAGACAAAATCTGAATGGATAAATTTTGAAAAAAAATTAAACAAACAAGTACACTATGACGGTAGGCTCCACAAAAGCATTCATAATTTTTTGAGCTCATTTGTTGTATTTAAAAATTCATACAAAAGTATACTTAAACAATTTTTTTTTTAAAAAAAGAAAAGAGAGAGAGAGAAAAAAGACTTCTATCAAGACTCTGCAGACTCTTCCCGCACGGGTGGTCAAGACTCCACCGTGACGGTGGTCCGGCAAGTGTCAGTTAAGCGACCATCATGCGCCCGCCATTTTTCCAAAAAGTCACGCATGGGTGGTTGCATGAGAGGCCTCCGCCGCACGCAAGGGAGGGACGTCGGTCGCCAAGACTAGATCCTCCCGCAAGTGTCACGCTGTCTTTCCGGTGCTCGCCGCTTCGATGCACGACCATCATGTGACATAACGTCATTTTTGTAAATTATACGCAAAGACGGTCATTCTTGTAAATACGGGGCAAATTTGCGCCATTTTGACCAAAAAGTCGTCAATTATCCGAATTCGTATCGTGTTTGGTTTTCGGTTGGATATGTACTAGGGTTTGGGTCTACGGTGGACTCAGTCTATGGAATAGCACGGACATGTGGGGCCCACATGGCATCGACTTGGATCACGGTGGACTAGGTCCATGTTGGTTTGGATCTAGGGTTAGGTACAGGTGGCGCTTGCGTGGCGGTGGAACCGGCATGGCGCACACATGGCGCTAAGGTGGCAGCCACAGTGTCCACCGCCACGGCGCACACATGGCGCTAAGGTGGCAGCCACAGTGTCAACCCAGCGCAACTGACTTTGATTCAGTTTTCTTATCCGTTTAGAACTATTGTTTCTTGTCTATATATGCACCTCTGTTGTCGCACGTTTTAGCCCAACTAACGGCCGGTAAGGATTCCCTGCTTTTTCATATGCCCATTTCTTCTCCTTCTCCTTCTCTTTCTCCTCTCTCCTCTCGTCTATCGACACAAAAATGCTAGTACCTATCCTGTCAAGTTCCCATCTCATTCGTCGAAAAAAAGTTCCCATCTCATTACTACTAACTCTTATAGTATACTGCCTAAGTGCCTATATGCCATTGCTACCTGAAAAGGTACAATAATTCAGCATGGAGAGGAAACCACTGGCTAGTTGCGTTCTGTGTCATCACAAAGTCAAAAGACAAGACTAGAAACCATAGTTCCCCAGACCTTACGGAAAAGTTGTGTTCAGTATACATGTATAATAGTAGTATTGCTATGCATGGATCACCAATATGTGAGCAGCTACTAGTAATATACTACTGCTAGTATACCGGTGTACAAAAGATGTTTTCACTAACTGGTTGTGTTACCATTAATTGAAGATTATGAGAACCGATTAGTGTCGGTTGTAGGTTGCATTCATCGATATATCTTTGCGCCGGTTTTGTCACGTAGATGCTTAAGCTTTGCACTGGCAGTTGCCTGTTGTTTTCTTCTTGTAATGTGGCTTCGTCCTTAGCCATCAGTGTTACACTGATACACCGGATGTCTACATTGTTTGCCCCTTAATCAAGGTGTCAACAGCAAATGTTATGTAGCTCTTGACAAAAATTGAAGATAGGTACATCCCTAGTATGAATGTTCCATGACCATGAGCAGTTTCAGTTCAATTGTTTTTGTCAACAACAAAACCAATACCGCATCTTCTTCTCCGTCAGCAACAACAGGATGAGACTATTTCTTGATCCAAAGCAGAGCAATATAATGGAGTCCTAGCTTACTTAATAAACAATTCATGCCCCATCATAATTTGGGAAGCAAGTATTATTCCAAATTGGCAATTGATAAATGATAAGCAACACCCAGAGTCACACGGCAACAGCCTTGGGTTGATATTTCTCCTGCAGAATTATTTCGTGTTGCTTTCAGAGATTCCAATGGCTAGCATAATCACAAGGTTAGACGACCGGAGGGGCCGATTAAATTTTATAATCTCTTCTTTTAAAAGTGCTCCTACTTGTGATTATCACCTGTGGGGAACGGAGAGGCAATGAGCCCACCATGCTGTAGATTGGGTTTGTCTTGAGATGAAATCACACATGTGAAAAGTATTCTATTGCCCCAGTTGGACAAGGAAATGGAATTTGACATACGAAGAGTTCTCCTATCTTATCCTTGGCCAACTCCAACTTTGTATGCTCATAGTTCATTCGGTTGCTGACATGCAACAGAGCAGTGACATTTTCTGTATCCTCACGTGGATTCAAGCATTTTAAGCGGTCGGTTCGCGCGAAAATGGGCTGAAATGCGCAATCGCAGCGTCCCGTCATCTAGCTTTCTTCTTCAGAGTTTTTTTTGTTTTGTTTTGCAGTGCAGACTGCGGAGTACTAGCAGAATCTGATTTCAGGGGGAGAGTGAATTAATTCAGGTCCACGTCCATGGTTCCCAATGGCAGTGACGATGGCATACCTTTCTATTAGTTGCCAGTGTCAGCGACTTGACAAGTGCCGGCCATTACTCACTTTCCCTGGGTAAAAGGTTGGACTTCTCTGTGAATGCACGCACTTGACCGTTTCAGGTCCTTTTCAGCTCCCATGCGAACCATCCGTCGGCATGAATCGACGAGAGTTTGTTGACCCTCGAGTCTCGATGCACACCATCTATCTAGCGAGTATGCTTGTGGTGAAATCAAATGTAACATGCTTGAGCAAGTGGCAGAAAGATTTGCAAATCACACCAGTCTAGCAGCAGACAAGAATGCAGGATGACTGCACATTGAGCAGCATTCGTGGGCTCGCCAAGTAGACAGACAGACAGACACATAGATAGATAGATAGATAGATATCTGATGGGGAAGAGTATCTTTAAGGTTAAGAGGGCTCCACCTCCACTGCCTGCTTTAACCGAGAAAAAAACGAGCTGCAGGAGAACCAAATGGCATGTGAAGAGCGAGCGGTATCTCGAACGACAGCCGCAGATGCGAAGGAGGCGGAGAATCTGACGGTCCCTGTGCTCCGGCAAAGCGCCTTTGAGTTGAGTGGCAGAAGAATCTTTTTTAAATTCAAACTTTGTCCAGCCTCACTGCCATCCCTTTTTCTTGATTCTTTCATGGCAAGCAAGAGAGAGTTTGAGTTGGAAACATAGGGGAGACGAGAGTGCAGACAAATTCACCATATATGAAAGGAATAGTTAATTTTATATGCAATTACAAATCCCTGATCTGCCATTGTAAAGTGACATCCTCTCACGTGCCATTGTAAAGTCAAAACATATCCTTTTATGTCATTGTTGACCAATCAAGCCGTGAAGTGACTATACAAATATCATTTTGCCATGGTTATCTTCTTCTTCCTCTCACTCCTTATCACTCACCCTCAGCCTCCTCCAGCTGTGAGCGGGCCATCGCGGTTGAGGGAGGCAACTGCCGCTCGATCTCACATCGACGAAAGGGAGGCAGCCATCGAGTGGACCCACGACTGGATGGAGAAGGCTGCCACTGCCGGCTCGATCCACATCAGAGATGGAGGAGGACGTTGAGTCCATGGCGCGCCTCGCGTCGCGGAAGCACTAGAGGAGGGTAGTGCTAGCTCCGATGAAGGGCGCGAGAATGTGGAGACGATGGTGGAGATCGGTGGGGGCGTTGATGTCGACAACGATGACAGGAGGCGTCGCGGATCAACAACGAAGATGGCGTCAGACAAGGTGTTATGCGACTGTGCGAGCTTCGCCATGGCGCAATGCGGCTCAGTCGAGAGAGATCTAACGCGACGACGGTGGTTCGAGAATGGCATCACTGGATCGAAGGTGGGATGGCGGGTCGAAGCTAAATAGGAGACGTCAAAGAGGGTTCACCACCGACAGCAAAGAAGACGCCAAAGGTGTCGACGGCGGCGGCTAGTTCCAGATCAGGGCCAGTGCATAGGGGGGGGGGGGAGAGGAAGAGAGAGGAAGGTGGAGGAGCTCACCTCACCGACAGGCAATGACAAATGCAGGTAGAGAAAGGCGACGGCGTTGGGTGAATGGGAGGAGAGAGAAGCAGAAATGGAAGAAAAGAAAAGGAGAAAGGAGAACAAAGAAATGAGGGTATTTTGGAAAAGTTGATGAAAAAAAATAAGAGATGTGACGGCAGTAGCATAAAAGGGTATGTCGACTTTGCAGTGGTATATGAGAGAGATATCACTTTATAATGATAGGTAAGAGATCCAAAATATTTGCAGTGAGATATAACTTTTTTGCTCCAATAATTAAAGCTAGATGCATCGTCAGCGGTTGCATTTGTAGACTAGCAGTAGCAGTAGCATTATTGGTCCGAAAGTCTCAGATGCTTTTTTGGCATAAGACGAGAAAGAATAAGGAATTGATGGTGACAAAGCCGATGGTGCAACCGATCCCAGCTAAGCATCGGCACACAAAACACAGAAAGGAACAGAGAGAGCAGTTGGGAACCAAGTTATCTAATGATTTTTTAAGTAATATTATTTTAAAAGATAATTACAAAAAATAAATAGTCATCCCAAAAAAAAATACAAAAATGGCTCTTGTGATCAGTTCAACTGGCGACAGGAACCTTGTTGACCCCCTGTCGTCGGTACAGGTAGCTGTCGCTAATTGAACCGACGATAGGGAGCTGAAACCCTAAACTGGTTGGTCTGTTTGTGATTTTCAACGAAAATTAACGATACGAAATCTGTTAGACTCGCAATAACATTTTGTAATCGTCGTATGTTGTTCTAGTGCTGTGAATTTCTGCAGAATTTTGCGAGGACGATTGAGGTATCAATGATTCGTAAGTAGGAAGGTAAGTGATATTGCGATGCACCCGAGAATTCATACACAGTAGAGAACTTTGGAGAAATGACCTTTTGCCATTACTTGCTCATCTACATGCACTGTATATTATGGAAGGAAACAAATGTGAATTTTCCATTACTATCAAAACTACAACAAATCACACTGATATTACATAACATTTAGCAAAACATCATAACACTTAGTTTTTTTCAAATCAAAATATTAATTCAGAACATTAGCAATAACATATTACAACCGTTTTCGTGCTTTTTTTTTAAATGGTCATGGCCTCAACGCCCCCATGTGGATCGCCTCGAGTCGATCGACGGATGAGGTCCCCGCGGTGACGTCCGGAGTGTCGATGTCTCCTTTGTCCTGAGGATTTCTCATGGGGTATTTCTTGAATGTGTGTCCAGACTCCCTGCAAATGAATCACTTTTTCATACGACGTCCGACTTCTGCTTCGTCCATGTCGTTCCTGATACGCCGTACCTATCGCCGACCAACCTTTCCCTTCAGTCTATCAATGTTCGTGGCTCAGATTAGTTGCTCCCAGGTCGGATTGCCAGTGAAATGATCAACCACGGTGTAACCATACATCTCTCCACTCCAGGTTTGCATCACCACCTTCTTGGTTAAATAGTCAGAGAGGTACTGGCCGGGATGCTGCGCCACCGTCGAACATGAGACCTTGACATTGGAGTAGGGTCTATGCAGAAGAAGGGGCTTGTTGCAAGTGCATATGCAACTACCATGGCGTAGCGTGCACTCGTGGATGACCCTCTCGCGATTCATCCTGGGCGTGCCCTTTATCCTGCAGACATTATCTCGGCGAAGCTTCACAGCCCATCTCAATGCCCGGTGCATCTCACCATTCTTGGTCTTCTCCTCTATGTACTTGGTGACCATGACGGGTAGAGTACTATGTCATTTGCCATGGTGAGCAACACGTTGTTACTTCACAACAAAGTAGTTCGTCGCATCACGGAGAATTATCTCTACAATACCAACCAAAGGGAGACACCTTGCGCCAGATGACCTAGTTGTACACTTTGTCTAGATTGGTTGCCATGACACCATATCGAGCACCACCCCTCGCTATGTAGCAATGACCACTTCTCATTAAGCTCGTGCTCAATCCAATCCGAGAAGCATTTCACATGCGCCTGTCCCTCCTCGTCAACTGGGAGTATCGTGGGTAGTCAGGGCAATGCTTCGGGGCCTGTTAGCGCTGAGCAAGCCCTTTTCGGTGCCTCCCTTTTGTGCATCTTGGTTCGCTCATCCAGAATCTTCCAGAGTGCTTCGAACCTCCGCCGCAGGTTCTAGTTGCACAGCCGCTTGAACAGGTTCATCAAGTCCTTATTGTGGAACTGCTTGTAGAAGTTTGCACCCAAGTGCCTCATGCACCACCTGCTCTGTAGACCCGCCCACGGAAGTAGTACGTTCTCTCCTTGTTGTTGCTGAGTTGTTGCACTCAGTAGGCCCGCATGCCGATCATGTATGAGGCATACGTTTGGACGGCCCTATACAACAGAAATCCTCAAATTCTTCAGGAACCACAACCAGCTGTCCGTGTTCCCACTTTAAACGAAAACGAATGCCACTGGAAGAATTTGATTGTTCACGTCCGTCGCTATTGCAGTCAGTATCTGGCCCTTATACCTTCCAGTCAGGAATGTGCCATCGACGCACAAGATTAGACGACAGTGCCGGAATGCATTGATGCATGGACCAAACGCGGAGAATGCTCGCTGTAGTACCTTTTTATTGGCCCACTTCCGATGTGTGAAATCTTGAATGTCGACATGAGTGCCGGGATTCCTATATTGTATTACTTGGAGTAACTAGGGGAGATTGTGGTAGGAGTCATCAAACGTACCGAACATTGATTTCAATGCCTTCTGTTTTACCCTCCACGCCTTGACATAGCTGATTGTGTACTAGAACCTTGCCTCAATCGTCCGAATAATGGAGTGTGGCTCAAAATCTAGATTATCCACGATCTCACCGTACATGAGGTTGGCAATGAAGCCTGATGACAGGTTCCTGTGGAACTGCATTGACTCAGCGACGACACATTTGTGAGAGACGACTATAGAGCACTTCCAGTAGGTGTCCCACTTAGGCTGAAATGCGTGCACTCGCCAAGGGCATCCCTCTATGTCGCACTTCACGTCGTAAGATCTTCGAGTAGACTTGACGAAACATGTACAAAAACCAATATTCCTACTTTAAAAATAATTTTCGGCATTAACAGAATAACCACCACACAAAAATGTAAACCAAATTTAAGTTACTCAGCAATTTAAACAGATTTGTAATAGGGTCTTCCAGTTTAGAGGATATTTTTAAATATTTTTCAAGTGCAAATATAAACAATAAACAAAGTTCTTCCTATTTTCCTAGTTTCCTAGTTTTAAATTAATTTTTCAACATTAACAATATAATTACCACGCACAAATAGAAAGCTAAATAATGCTATGATTATTTTTTACATATTTGTAATATGCATCTTCCTATTTCTGCAGATTTATCCTAAATAGTTCGAGTGCTGAAACATTCATAACATGTGTACGACATACTACACTATACACAGCTCAATTAATATAGTACATAATTTAACTACAATGATCTAATCTACTAAATTCTACTCGCTATCCTCATCAATTTTATGTCGCTATCCTACTGAATTCTATGCACTTAGTTCTACATAATTCTACTCGATATAGCTCAAATGTTGTACTTAATTCTACAAAATTTGACATAATGTACAAAGTTGCATAAAAAATATACCTGCAAGATGACCGACTGGATCTGATGCTCTATCAATCTCTCTCCTCTGCGAGGAACTAGTAGAGCTTCGCTATCTTTCTTCCCTCCCTCTCCTCCTCTCTTCTAGTTTTTTTTTTCTGAAATTAAAATGAGCTTTGGATTGATTTTCGGGGTTTTCGACAAGGAGCCGTCGCCATTTTAACTGGCGACAAGAAGACTGTTCACTTCCTGTCATCATTTTGTAATTGTTTGGGACGGCTATTTATTTTTGTAATTATCTTTTAAAAAAATATTATTTTTTAAAAAAATCGTTATCTAAGTGCATGCAGTGCAGGGGCGCATGAGGATTAACTACGAAGACAAGATACTACTAGTATACATGAACACAAGGAGACAACACCGAGATGATTCAGATGAGAACCGCTGAATTGGCAAATGTTGTAGGGAGATGCATGAATTACGCGTGCCACATGAAGAATACAGTACTATAGTATCATCAGCAATGCACACAAGATGGATTAACTGATGAATGCTTAATTAGCAAGCATTTATCTACTTGGGAGGGAAATTAAACTTGCTTCCCTAGACACACTAATGCTATGTCCCCCAAAAAACCATCATAATGCAGCAGCATCAGCGATTCATTAAGCCTTGTGCTTTGGTGAGTAGGACCACCGAGTCCGAGTGTAACAAGGCGGCAACTCAAGTGGACTGAAATGCCCAAGGAAGGAAGCTCCGGGGGTGCACCATACATTTTACCAGAGAGGTCGGAGAAGAAGAAGAAAAATTAGGCGGCTCCTTTCCTAGTAGCAGTGGGAAAGTTCAGAGAGAGAGCTGAAGATTATAATTATCTACTCACTCCATTAATTAATTAATTAATTTATAATCAAACGAAGAGAGAGAGAGATAATTATCTACTCACTCCATTAATTAATTAATTAATAATCAAACGAAGAGAGAGAGAGAGAGAGAGAGAGAGAGATTGATAAAGGCCCCTTGCAAATATAGCATCTTCTGGCTGCTGCTAATTTAGAATTTACTAGAGACCGCACAAGCGAGGAGGAGGACGACTCGGTGGACGACTTGGGAGGATGGGGATAAGAACGACTCGACTCTTTCTTTCCTCTCGTCTCTTGTGTAGTTGTGTTGTGATCTTGCTTTCTCCGTCCATATAAGCCCGTAGGCCGCCTCCCTTGGCTTGCTTCTTCTTATCCCATTCCACTACTAGCATCCTTCCTCTAGATTACATCATTAGACTACACACAGCAGCTGTCTGCCTGCTCTTCTCCCCCTTCGCTTCGATTCCCCCCTTCTTGGTGGGCGTGAAGGAAAGCCTGTGATGGCGATCGACCACGAGTCCCCGTTCAAGGAGCTCCGCCTCAAGAACAGGAGGATCATGGTAACGTTCTTGATATTCTGTTCTCTTCTGCTTCCATCTATCCATGAGTGAGACCTGCCATCCTTGATAGTATCGTCTCTTCTGCTTGGGAAGCTCCTCTCTCTCTCTCTCATCGTTTTCTTGGCTCATTTCTTGATTTGTACGTCCCCTTGTCTTCTCTGTGCCTCTGTCCGGCAAGGAAACTGTTTCTTGATTTGTACGTCCCCTCCTCCTCTTCTTCTTTCCGTTACTGTTGTATTGGGCGGATTGCTAGTATTGAGGGTTAGGTGAATTAATCCTGGGAGCAATGGCGATCAACCCTTGTTAGTTATTTCCCTTTATGGGTTTTGATTCTGTTTCTGCGCTGTTTCTTTGGTACATCATTTGGTTGCGTTGGAATCCCTCTAGCCTTCTTCATTGGATTTCAGTGCGTAATTGTTTTCCCCCTTTGATTCTCACAAACAGACATAATCTGAATTGTGTTCATTTTTTTCTTTTCGAGGAGAGCAATTTCTCGAGGTTCTATGTCAAAACAGGCTAATTTATCGTCGAACCTTTCTTGTAGTAACGCGACGCCATCGAACAAACTAGTACTACTAGTAACTGACCAATCTATCTCTCTCTGTGGCGTCCAGGGAGGAGGCGGCCCCGAGCCGGAGGAGGAGGCTGCGGCGGCGGCGCAGGTGGAGGCGCACGGGGAGCAGTGGCCACGGTGGCTGCGCCCGCTGCTGTCGGCGCGCTTCTTCGCGCAATGCAAGGTGCACGCGGACTCGCATCGCAGCGGCGAGTGCAACATGTTCTGCCTCGACTGCGCCGCCGGCGCCGGCGCCGCCGCGCTCTGCTCCCTCTGCCTCGCCCACCACCACCGCGACCACCACACCATCCAGATCCGCCGGTCGTCGTACCACGACGTCATCCGGGTGTCGGACATCCAGAGGTTCATGGACATCGGCGGCGTGCAGACGTACGTCATCAACAGCGCGCGCGTGGTGTTCCTCAACGAGCGCCCGCAGCAGAAGCCCGGCAAGGGCAGCGTCGCCAACATCTGCGAGGTCTGCAGCCGCAGCCTCCTCGACAACTTCCGCTTCTGCTCGCTCGGATGCAAGGTTGTCGGCTGCTCCCCCGACGGCAAGAAGATGATGAGGAGGAAGATGCTCGTGGGCACCTCGGACTCCGAGGGCTCCTCCTCCTCCCTGCGCAATGCCGACAAGCAGAGCTTCACGCCGTCCACGCCGCCGCCGCCGCTCTTGCCGGCCAAGCGCCGCAAGGGCATCCCACACAGGGCACCATTCGGCAGCCTCATCGTCGAGTACTAGCCAGTGCTGCATGCAGAGTGAATGGAATAGCACTTTGGTGCCTTCGCCATTGTTGCCTTTGGCGGTGCTTCTCGATGTGGACGCCATTGGCTTTTTTACAAAGAAAGAAAGAAAGAAAGGAGGAAGAAAAGGAGCTAGTAGTTTTTTTACTGCCAATTACTATTATTATTAGGACAGAAAAATACTAGAGAGAGAATATGTATATGATCCTGTTCTACTACTACTTCTATACTAGTCTTTTATGGAGTAATTTGTGATGGTTTTAGGTATGGGCAGACTTGTAATTAATAGAAGTGGAATAATAAGCAGGAGCAGTGGTATGCTAGCTAGCTCTGCTTCATTAGCATTTGTTAAGAAAAGTTTTGTGATGACTAGTAGTGTTTTGTTGATCTGTAAATATGGATGCTAGAAGAGGAATGTTGCTAAACTTAATTTCTACTACGTATGGTTCTGCATGTGTGTGTTTTTTCAGTTTGTTTTATCCTTAACTCTGAGGCACTCTGTGTTTTTTTCTTTCTTTCTTCAGTTTGTTGATCCTTGACCAAGGCATTTGCAAAATCATATACTAGCTATCTTATTCTTGGCACTGATGTTCCAAGCAAATGCCGTCACGTTATTGCCCAACAAGCTAGCTTGCGTTGACATAAGGCAACATGAATGTGATGGTCTGATTATGCAAATCTTGGGTTAAATGAAATTAAGTACCTGTGATACGGTACTGATCTGCGTAGTCAGGTGACGGCATTGATGAATTGGACGTTGAACAAGATTTGTTTACACTGAAGCGGAGAGGAGATGACCATTTATTTAGCTTATGGAAGTAACCAAACCTGCCAACTAAAGCAGAGGACACGGTTTTGTAATTTCGGGAACGACCAATGCAAGAACAAAAGCATCTACAAGTACACAAATGTATAATGCAGCAATCAGCATGAGCTGCTTTAGGAGCAGTAGCTGCATTTCTGCTGTTTTTACATACATATTATGTTACTTGGAACTTGCACGCAACTTTGCTAGAAGAATCATCTTCGGTTTCCCTTTCTTAAGGGAATACGGCAGATAATATGAAAAGGGCAAGAAAAAAACAATATCCCAGTGGGAGTAATATGAAAAGGGGAAAACTGTGTGTATCTGCAGAGAGATTTCCCAATGTCCCAAAGAAAAATGGAAGGGGCAGAACTTTTTAAATTAATTAACCTTTCTTTTTATTTATTTATATTGCTAACCCCAGAACTTTATTTCTAATTACGACTTTTAACACGCCACTACCAGTAGTGACAAAACAACATTATCACGCCAGAGATAAGTCCGCTAAATAGCACTTTTTGTCACGTTACTGGTGGTGACGTGACCAAACAACACCGTCACGCCACTAGTAGTGGCGTGACAAGAGTTTGACAAGATACGAGTTGGCGTGGATAAATAAGTTGTTTTTCACACCACGGTGGTAGCGTGATCAAAGAGGTCAAAATTAGAAGAAAAAAGTTTGCAATGGGTTAATAATAAAAATAAAATTTAAAAAGGTTAATTAATAAAAAAATCAAGGGGGCAAGGCTTTCCCAATGACGTGGATGTCGACATAGATAGTCGATAAATGTGGATTGGAGTTTCTTATGGTTCTGGCAGCAAGAGCCGAGCAAGATGCTCCCTCCTCTCAAGTCTCCACCCCGTAGGATATATGTCATCTCCTCCTCTAATTACTATCCCTATTTTGGGATGGTCAATTGTGTTCGAATTGGGCCCGTATGTGTAAAGACTCATTTATTCCTAAAATTTCAAAGCATGCAAAGTCTTAAACCAGGGTGGTCGAAGTCTTAGATCAGGGGTCTTAGACCAACAGTGGTGAAATCTTAGACCGAGGTGGTCAAGTATCTTAGACCAAGGTGGTCAAGTCTTAGACAGGGTCTTAGACCAATGTAGAGTTGTTCAAACGCCGGGCCGGGCTTCGGGCCATGCTTGAAAAGCCTAGTCTCAAACGGGCAGGCCCAAGCCCGAAAATCGATTTTTCATTTTAAAAATATTATTTTAATTATTTTTCAGAATAAAAAATATTTAATTCATTTCCAGAATTAAATAAATATATTTTCATTTTTTATTGTTTTTACCAGACCTTCGGGCTTTCGGGTTTTGGGCCGAAATTGCAGTCCCAAGCCTGGCGCGGACAGGGGTGGGCTCGGGCCAGGCTGCCCGTGAACAGGTCTAGAACAATGTGGTTGGAGTCTTAGACCAGGGTGATCGAAGTGTATTAGACTAGTGTGGTCGAAGTCTTAGACCAGGGGTCTTAGACCAGTATGATCGAAGTCTTAGACCGGTGTGGTCGAAGTCTTAGATCAGGGGTCTTAGATCAGTGTGGTCGAAGCCTTAGACCAGGGTGGTCGAAGCGAAATAATGTGGTTGGATCCATAGACCGGTGTGGTCTAAATACACCGTTGAAGTCAGAGACCGCTGGTCAAGTCAGAGACTAGTGTGTAATCAGAATCTGATAAACACTGCTTAATTACCATTAATTGGTTTTGAATTAGCAGTTACCAGTGAGTTAATATGAGCTTTATTATTCAGTTACTAGATAGTAATTGACTCGACCTCAAAAAGAGCTAGAGACGTCCAGACCAAAGACCAATTTTTGAAAAACATTTTCCATTCTTCCATCTTCCTTTATGTTTCTTCTATGCTGAAGAGTTGTGCTATCAAACTAAAGCCATCCATTCTCATCGGTGTGCACCGGGAAGGAGGGTGAGCGGATATCTCCGAACCATTATCGCAGAGTTCATCTGCACAGGGCGGCAATAAGGTTTCTGGGCAGTGCATCTGCGCGACCGCTCACTAGGCTGCATCAACTACGACCTGCACTGCTTTGAGACTGCGCTGCTTCCTGTTCTTCATCGAAACCGACTTTATTTGTGATCCAACAATTCAGAAACCTTATTGTGGACTATTTTGTGATTCAGCAATGGCTGGTGCTTCTGATGCTATGAAACCTGAGAGGTTTTCTGGTCAGAACTTTATAGATGGCAGACAAGGGTCAAGTTTTGGCTCATGTCTTTGGGGCTGTGGTCGGTGATCCATCCACAGTATCCAATTGCGATTGAACAGATCATACGGTTTGACACAGATAACAACACAACCCTTGGATGTATACTGACCATTCTGGCAGATCAACTCTATGATGTGTACATGGACTTCAAGTCTGCCACAGAGTTGTGATATGCACTAGAGCACAAATATGCCGAAGCTGAGGCTAGTCGTTGGCTCTATATGTGTGAGCAGATCTTCGACTACATCATGGATGGTGCAAAATTTGATAGTTGCATAGGCTCATGAGCTTCAGCTACTAGTCGAAGAAATTGCACATTTGGGTTGCACTTTGCTTCCTAAGTTTGTGGCTGCGGGCACTTGTTGCCAAACTTTCTGCTTCATGGTGGGATTTTGCCACTGGTTTAAAGCACAAGAGGGAAGATATATCTATTGAGAATCTCATTGCTGCCCTTGATGTGGAAGAAAAGACGAGAGCAAAAAATGCACCAAGCACTTCCAGTCAAAACAATCAGATTAATGCAAGTTTCATAGAAAAGAGATATGGCAAGAATAACAAAGGTTTTAAACCAAACAAGACAACTAGCTTTAAGAAGAAAACTGAGAAGAAGGATATGATGAACATCGCCTGCTTTGTGTGGTGGAAAAACAGTCATAGGGCGAAAGACTGTTATTTCAGCAAGAGCAAGGATGGTATACAGCCAAAGAAAAAGGCTATCAACGTGATCATAGGTGAGGCCTCAACAGGAGGGTATGGTAATTCACCTATTGTATTTTCAACATGTCAATCCACTGATTGGTGGGTTGATACTGGAGCTAATATTCACGTATGTTCTGATATTTCTTTGTTTTCTTCTTATCAGGCAGCTGGGGCTTCCTCCGTCCTAATAGGGAACATGTCGCATGCTTCTGTTCTTGATGTTGGCACGATGGATTTGAGGCTTACCTCAAGGAAGATTGTCCACTTAAAGAACGTGCAGCATGCGCCAACAATAAACAAGAACCTCGTTAGTGGTTCTCTCCTATACAGGGATGGTTATAAGCTAATATTTGAGTCAAATAAAATTATAATGTCTAAGTTTGGTAACTTTGTTGGTAAAGGCTATGAGAGCGGAGGCTTGCTCCGTATGAGTACTTTAGAGTATAATGTGAATGTTGCATCTGGTTTGAATAAACGTGAGGTCAATATATGTCATTCTTGTTTTTATCATATTGGTTTTGATAGTATTGACAAAATGTTCAGATTAGATTTAATTCCAAAATGTGAAATTATGAAAGGATCAAAGTGTCATACTTGTGTGCAAGCAAAACAACCTTGAAAACCCTTTAAGGGGTTACAGGAGGAAAATAACTTAGCACCTTTAGATTTTGTCCATTCTGACTTGTGTGAGATGAATGGATTGTTGACTAAAGGAGGCAAAAGATATTTTCTAACTCTTATTGATGATGCATCACGATATTGTTATGTGTATCTACTAAAAACAAAAGATAAAGCTTTAAATTATTTTAAAATTTATAAGGCCGAGGTTGAGAACTAACTAGAAAAGAAAAATTAAAAGACTAAGGTCTGTTCGTGGAGGAGAGTATATCTCTCATGAATTCTTCTAATTCTGTTTTGAACATGGAATAGTCCATAAAGTAACACCACGATACTCACCCCAATCAAACGAGATGGGTGAGAGAAAAAAAAACGGGACACTAATAGACTTGGTGAATGCTATGTTGGAGAGTGCCAGTATGCCTAAGTTATGGTGGGGGGGAAGCTATATTGACAACAACTTTCGTCCTAAACAGAGTAATCATTAAAAGGTATGAGATTACTCCGTATGAGGGATGGAAGGGGAGAAAACCCAATGTTAATTTTCTTCGAACTTAGGGGTGTTTAGCAAAAGTCAATATACCGTTGTAGAAAAAGAGAAAGCTTAGACCTAAAACAGTCGATTGTGTCTTACTGAGATATGCTCATAATAGCACGGCCTATATATTTTTAGTTGTAAAATAAAAAAAACTCCTGAGATTATTGTTAACACAATAATAGAATCGAAAGATGCTTTATTTTTTCAGGATATTTATCCTATGAGAACTGCAGGCAGTACTTCTCGAACTGAGGATAATTAAACTATGAGTAATAGTAATTTTGAACCTGCCACTATATCTGAACCAATATGTGATATACCACCAATCTATGAAATTCTTGAGGAAGATAACAATTTAGTCGAAGAGGTTCCTCGCAGGATCAAGCGACAAAGGGTTGCGAAAACCTTTGGTGAAGACTTTATTGTATATCTCATGGATGATGTGTCAAACACTCTTTTAGAGGCTTATGCATTACCTGATGTTGAGTATTGGAAGGAGGCAGCCCATAGCGAG
Source organism: Phyllostachys edulis (assembly GCA_036346405.1). Classification (NCBI taxonomy): domain Eukaryota; kingdom Viridiplantae; phylum Streptophyta; class Magnoliopsida; order Poales; family Poaceae; genus Phyllostachys; species Phyllostachys edulis. The sequence goes on from CM070563.1 coordinate 852,009, forward strand.
ATGGATTCCATCACGGTTAACGAGACTTAGGAGATCATTGATCGTCCTAGTGGGTGCAAACTTGTTGGATGCAAGTGGATCTTTAAAAAGAAAATGAGGCTTGACGGTACTATTGATAAGTACAAGGCAAGACTTGTGGCCAAGGGTTATACCCAGAAAGAATGTGAGTATTATTTTCATACTTACTCTCCTGTTGCCAGATTAACTACCATTCGAGTGCTCATTGTATTAGCTTCTTTCCATAGTCTACACATCCATCAAATGGATGTGAAGACGACTTTTCTTAATGGAGAGTTGGAGGAACAAATCTATATAGAGCAACCGGATGGTTTTGTGATTTCTGGATAGAAAAATAAGGTATGCAAATTAATCGAATCCTTGTATGGCCTAAAGCAATCACCTAAATAATGGCACGAGAAGTTTCATAAAACTTTAACTTTTGCTGGTTTTGTTGTGAATGAGGCAGATAAGTGTGTGTATTATCGTTATGGTGGGGGTCAAGGAGTGATTTTTTGTTTGTATGTCAATGGCATACTTATCTTTGGGACTAACACTACCGTTATTGATGGGATCAAATCTTTCTTATCAAGATGTTGTCATATAAAAGACCTAGGAGAGGCAGATGTTATTCTGAATATTAAATTGATAAAAAAAATGAGAATGTGATCACTTTAAACCAATCTCATTATGTTGAGAAAATCTTGAGTCGGATCGGTTTTGAGAACTACAAGATTTCCCCAACTCCTTATGATGCTAGTGTTCAGCTTCGAAAGAATCGGAGAATAGGCAATGATCAATTAAGATATTCATAAATTATTGGGTCCCATATGTATGTATCTGGTGCCACAAGACCAGACATATCATTTGCTGTGAGCAAATTAAGTCGGTTTACTTTTAACTCAGAAGATGATAACTGGGAGGTACTTGAGAGAGTGCTGCGCTACTTGAGAGGCACAACATCATATGTAATTCACTATCTTCGAACCATTGTCACAGAGTTCACCTACACGGAATGGTAATAAGGTTTCGGACAGATATTCATGTGACCGCCACTACGCTACATCAACTACAACATGCGCTGCTTGGAGATTGCGCCGCTTCCTGTTCTTCATCGAACCCGATTTTATTTGTGATCCAACAAATTGATTGGATCCGGATCCTCTCTAATGCAAAGATCACCGTGCGAACAATGATACGTGAGTGTGTAAACAGTACTCGATATTGCTGCTGTAGCAAATACTGCATAAACAGCGAAAAACACCGCAACGATTCCACTGTAGCAAAACTGTAGCCCTTGGTCTAGATCTTTGCTTTTCAATAGAACGATGGAGATCGGCTTCTAATATGTGGTAGTGTAGATCCTCTGCATTGAATGATGGAGATCGGCTTCTAATACGTGGTAGTGTAGACGGGGGTACTAATAAAAAAAACTTGGACTATTCGGTGAAAGGAACAGATTTAATGCTAGTGGCATGGTGGCATGTTTCATGCTTGAGAAATTGAATGTCTTAACTAAGGGTTTGTTTGGTTGGTGCCCTGGATTCTATGCTCGAGAAAAAGTGGTGTCTAGAGGTAGCCTGGAAAGTAGATAATTTTTGCCTGGCCAGGCAAACCTGAAGATGAGTTGTTTGGTTGAAAACATGTGCCTGGAATTGATGAATAAAAAATAGAACATTGGATCGAGATATCAACAGTGATCGAGCAGCCTGGGAGGCCTGGCTCCCAGACGCTCGTTTTTAACGCCTGAGTCCGACGGCTTGCCAAGCAGGCAAGCAAATGGTGGATCGACAGCATATAGCGTACGGTCCTGGCCAGACACTTTGCCATCAGGACCAGAAGCAAACAGGCCCTAAATCCTCCGATATAAACCGAGGCAAACTTCTCGCGTGGAAAGAAGGCCACGTCGTCCTTTTTTTTTCCCGGCCGTCCGATGCCTCGCCCTCCTCCTTGCGCGCCGTTCGTCTCGCCGGGTCGCAGTCTCCAGCACGGACGCAGCTTATCGTTTCTTCTTCGCTGGGTCCCACGGGTGTGACTCACAGGCGCTTATCTCAGGCTTACTCGTATACTACATTCCATCGAAACTTGGAAAGTATATTGACGATTGAAGTGACAGTTTTTTCCTTCACGAAAGTTTTCATCCCCCTATGAGTTGTACTACTATATACAGTACCTTCTTTCGTGAAAACTGCTTGGAAAGTATATTGACGATTGAAGTGACTCAGAGCTTTCGTCTCCCTCGGAGTTGTACTACTATATATACACAGTACCTTCTTTCGTGAGAACTGCTGTGGTGAAGCAGTCTAAACAAGCAAAAAAAGTAGCATCTTGCCCCACGCGCACGCCGGGGCAGGTGCTAGTCCTAGTCAACAGAGTCATTCCTATGGTCCACACGTGTGGCCAGGACGCCAACGTGTCACGCTCCCATTGGTGCCGCACTGCGGGGCCGGCTTTTGCATCAGCCGCCGCCTTTTCTTGACCCTCTCCTCCGTGTCCTCTTTTTTTTTTTTTTTACAGTAAACAATCGTGACGGCCCCGCGCCCCTGCCAGCCGTGCGATCGGGTTCGGACCACCCGGATGCCGTCTCGGGTCGACCATGGGAAAGCCGACTGTGCTGCAGCTTCTCTTGAGCTAGTCTGCAAGACGAATGATTGCGTCATCGGTGATGTACATTTTAAGTTGGCCCATAATTATGCCAAATCGCGCACACGATTAAGGCTCATGAACTGATTAACGATCGATCATTACGTCTCACCTTAATTATATCGATGTAATGACGCATCATCTGTTTCCAGTGGCCCGTACAAGCTAGCTGACGACACGTTTCATTCCGTGCCTACTGTATGTACATATGTCGCTTTTGCCAGCCCAAACATGGAAGAGGTGACAGCAACAACAAAAAAAATAGAGCGGAGTTAGTCGTTTTACTATCGTCACCCTTGCTACTGCTACTGTCGGCGATTCTCCGACTATCCTTCTCTACCTTCGACCCCATTTCCTGGTTTCATCTTCCTCCCTCTCTCTCCACCCGTGTCTCGCCGACGCCTTCCACGCCACCGCTCACCGTCGGCGAGCACTAAGGAATCTTGACTAAATCCTTATCCGGTGCTAAGTACAACACATGATAAGAAGATACGATTAATAAAGTGAAAAGATTTGGTAAAAATAGTGCAAAGTAAAACCACGATAAAATTATATGGCCCAAAGTGAAATACCAAAGGATTGAAAAAGTCAGCACACTACACAGTGATATGGTCTTTTAACCGTGGATCGATTCTTTTCAGTTTTGTTTGTTTGCTTGTTTATGATATCCCAAAAGTTAAAGGTCAGAAACAAACCGATTAGTTCCGGGCCAACCGTTCCATAAACATATACTAGTTGATTCATTATTCAGCTAGCGAACTAAGTGCATACGTATGCTGTGCCCTTTCTTTCAATTTGATGATCGAGGTGGCCGCCGGTAGGGCAGAGACACACATATATATATATATATATATAGAACAGCCAATTTAATTAAACAGACCGTAAGGCATGAAAGTCTGCATGGGAGCCTTAAACTTACGATTTGTTCCATCGAATCATTGCGTCTCTAGCTTTGCTTAGCTAGCTAGTCAGTTCGATTTATGCACGTGTCAGATGCATAGCTAGCTCTGTTATACTTGCATGCTAAGCAATGAGAAAAACACATGCGAGCGCTGTTTATACAGCTCTGTTATACTTGCGTGCTAAGCAATGAGAAAAACACATGCGAGCGCTCTGTATGTATAAGATCTGTTTCAAAAAATATTTTTATAATACTTCCTCAGTTCTTTTTTATTTGACTCCTTAGAATCCGTGAAGTTAAACTTTCTAAAGTTTGACCACCAATAGATTTAAAATTATCTAGATTGACTACATAAAAATTATATCATTAGATTTGTCATTAAAAATACTATCATAATATTATAATTTTATTACTACATCTTAATGTAAAGTTATAAAAAGTAACGGTCAAAGTCGTATCTCAAGACCGCAAAAGTCAAAAACTTTAAGTAAAAAAGAACTGAGGAGTATTATAGTTTTATTGGGTGTTATAACTATATTATAATAGAATTGAGTGATCAAAGTTGTACTCGTATCAGTATCAATGTCCAAAATAATATGTATTTATAACTAGAGGGAGTGCTATCGAACCAAAACATTTCATCATCGATTTTTTTAAAAAATAATCATTATTTTATTCGAAAATACAGTAATATGCCTGCCTTTTTTTTATTTTACAGAAATAATACCCTGTTGCTGCACCGTTGGGCGACTTGGGTAAAGTCGCTCAACCGTTGGGTGACTGATCCAAATGGCCCAACCGTCGAGCGACACGTGGTGTAATTGCCCAACGGTGGAGCGACTATCGCCGGCACTTTGGTCATCATTGAAGCGTTGAGCGACTTCTATCCCCTAGTCGCTCAACGGTTGAGTGACTAGGGGCTTATATCAAGCGCGCGCATGGCCCGTGCGTCCCAGTGCCATTTCTTTCGTCGGGCAGAACTAGAGACGAGGGAGGAGGAGGAGAGGAGAGGGAGGGAAAGAAAGGAGGAGAGGAGAGGGAGGAAAAAGAGGAGGAGAGGTCTGCTCATCTACGACGGTGAGTCTTCTGCATTTCTTTGTAGATTTGTTTTCAAAACCATGGTAGGCTAGCAAATAGTATAGTCGTAAATAGATTAGCATATAGTGTAGGTTAGCAAATAGTGTAGTCGTAAATACGTTAGCAGATAGAGTAGTCGTAAATTAATAATGTAGGTGTTAGCAACTAAAATCATTAGATGTGTAGTTGTAAATATTGTAGATTAGCAAATAGTGTAGTCGTAAATAGGTTAGCAAATATGTTAGCATATAGTGTAGGTTAGCAAATAAAGTAGTCGTAAATAGGTTAGCATATAGTGTAGTCTTAGGTTAGCAACTAAAACCACGATAGGTTAGCAACTAAAATCACGATAGGTACGTCGCATATTGTTAGTAATTGTAAATAGTGTAGTCGTAGAATTAATACGAATTTTGTTGTTAATAGTCGTAATGCAGCTGTGGATATGCCTTGACTCGAACCGTAACATCTTAACCCCATACCCTAACCCTAACCCCTAAACCCTAAAACCGTAAACCCTAAAACCGACATGCGGCTATGGCTATATATGTTGAGGAATATGCGGTTTATGGAAGAATACAACTAAATTTTTGAAATTTCCAGAGCTACGCTTTAAATAATTAAACCACTAATTGTGACGTAATTGCTAACCTGAAATTGATTTGCAGGTATGGCTCGTGACCTAGATGGTTCGGACTGGCCTTACGGCCTGCTGGACCAGCGTGTCGACGCATATCACCGCGCTAGCCGTCGTGTCCCGCATCCTCAAGGCGGGGACGAGGCGATTGACTTGGGCGTGGTCTGTACGCGGACACCCCGACGGGTATGGAGACTAGACTCACGCGGACGTATGGTGTTTATGCGCCAAATGTGGTACTTCCCATTATCATATATGAAGGGATACGGGTAGGCTACGATAGCGACAAATCAAAATTTCTACCACGTAAACCAGGAAGCCAAGCAAGAAGATGATCATAGATCGTTACCACTAGACGCGCAGAGCAGCGGAAGAAGTGTCGGAGCAGCCTGATCCGACGAAGAGCACGCCGATGTATCGGTCGTAGTCGATCGTCCAGCGCTTCGTTGGTTGATCGCCTTCTCCAAAGACCTCTGCAGCTTCCTTGCGAAGATCGCGGATCGTCCTTAAGCGCAACAACGTAGAAGCGCCTCTATGGTATCCACACATCCAGGGAAGGAACAACCGTGACGCCGGTGTGCTAGCATTAAATCGCACGCGGGAGGCTCAGAATAACCGTTTTGAGGAACTTACCTCCCGTGCTCCTCCTTTTTCTTTCCTCTTTCGCTACATGCATCTTCTTCCTCTCTCTTCTCCGTGGCGACGCCGCCGCTTATGCGTGCACGCCGCCAACTCCCGCCGCCACCTACTCGGCAGATGGTCGCAGACGCCGCCGGGTCAAGAAGCGGCGGCAGCCGCATCCACCGCCTTCGCTCGTCGTCTTGTCTTGTCGCCGCACCAACCCCGCCCTCTCCTTGTCACCACGATGGTTGCCGCCGCACACCTTTCGACGCCTCGTGCCGTCTTGTCGCCACTCAGTCTCGCCCCTTGCGGCTCTGTGCTTGCGCGCAAGGCTGCTCCAAGACGACGCTGCGACGCCGCCACGCCGAGCCAAGACGCAGCCTCCCGGACCGACCGGACCCCCTCGCTGCTGGTAGCTTCCCTATAAAGCTCCCTCCGTCCCCATGCTTGAGCTTCCACGCCGCCTTCGTCCAGTAAGTTCCCAGCAGAGCACCGCCGAGCTCCGTTGCTTGGCCGCTTGCCTCCGCGCCTCTCCGCGCTCCGGTGAGTCCCGCCCAGAATCGCGTCCACGACACCCCCACGACGCTAGGAAGCCACCCCTCCTCGCCGTCTTCTCGTCACCAGAGAGCCGCCGCTGCCTCCTCCTCCTCCACTGGCCGCCGTCGCCGGCGGCCAGTCCTCCCCGAGCCGCCTGACCACCTCGCCCGCCTCCCGCTCTCGCCATGCGGTCGCGCGTGCCCTCGACAGCGCCGCTCCACCTGGCCGCCGTGCCGCCTGAGGAGCCGCCGCCATCCGCGCCCGCCCGCCTGCTTCTCTGAGCCGCCTCGCCGCCTCGCCTTGTGGCCTCTCAGCCCTCTGCCCCCACCCGCCGCCACCCAGCCCGCCCTTGGCTTCGCCTGCCAGTCTTTCAGACGCCCAAGGCCTCCTCTGCTCTTCCCTGTGAAGCAAAGAGAAAGGAGGAAGTGGGGATTAAATTTGGGAATGGAGGGCCCACTGTCATAGGTCTCCCCTATTAGATCGCCTGGCTGCCCGCCTTGTGTTGGGCCACGCCATCAGGCACCGTGAGGCGCATTGTGGGCCCCACCGCCAGCCCATTTCTCCTTTTTCTTTTTTGGTTTTCTTTTTGGGGTTTAACTCAAAAGAGAACTTCTAAAATCCCGTTCTCCTCCATTTTAACTCCAAAAATTATGACATAAATTTCTAAAAATTTGTTCAATCAAGATCTTGCTAACGGCATAGGAATTGATTAATTTGGAGTTTATTTATTGTTCCTTATTTATTTATTTGCTCTCTTTGCCGTTGTGTCTTTTTTCCCATTCTCGCCGATTAGGATTTGAAGACGCCTACACCCACAAGTCGATCAAGACCAAGATTCCCTAGCCTTTAACCAAGGCGTAGTCAATACTTTGACCATTTTGATCCTACATTTTATGCAAATTATATTCGTTTAAATTAGCAAAATTGCATGCTTTATTTCTTTATCAAATGTATGTTAAAGCTTAAGGTAGTTACATGCCCACTTGTTGATTAATTAAATTAATATGCCATCTTTGATAACTTGAATCCATTAATCCTTGTCACCCTAGTAACTATATGGTAATACTAGTTATAGGTTGTATAGCGACATGCTAGTCTTGCTTAAATCTTAGGGATATTAAAATATCCCAATCATCATTTCTCAAAACATAAAATGGTTTGGGTAGTCATTAGTGGTCCATTGGCTAAAGATTGTGAAAATAAATTGGTTTCCTCCTCAAAACCCTAATGCTAGCTTTATGCAGGCGGATGGTGAGTGGCGAGGATTAAAACATCTATGTATTATTTTAATATATAATAAAAGACCATACGTCTTCATGGTCGTAACCCTAAGATGACGACCTCCACGGTCGTTAGTATTCGAAGGTTACTTAATGGGTACCACAGTGGGATGAGGCTTTGTGCCTAATCCCCACCGATAACCGCTCGTAAAATTCTTGAATGGTATTTCTTATCGTATGATGAATGGAACACGTGTTGTAATGCGTTCCAAACCATGCGATGGTACAACCTGAGACATCGACTATTAACCACCCTACGGTTAAGCTTTTCACAAGCAACCGCGTAAGGAAGTTAGCACATTGCTAACTTCTCTACCGTTCAAACCCGGTCGTAGCGCTTCACCAAGGACGTCTTCTCCGAGAGTAACTCGCCACCTCTTCGGAAGTTATTTAAAGGTGAAGCACAAGAGACAACAACAGAGACAAGAAGGGAGGCGATAGGCGACACAAAAAACAAGGCCAAGGCAAAGATATGCCTGAAGCCTAAGCGGTGGAATTAGAAGCTAGATAATCGGCCTTAGACTTATATTCTAAGTCGATTGCCTGATTAAACATTCCTCCATTGATTGTAATTGAGGTAGTACTTAGCCACATCTTGTAAATCCAGTTCATATCAATAAAGAGCGACCCCCATTCCATTCCGGGATATTCCACGTCATTTTCCTCGTTTATTTTAATAAGATCGGCGATTCGATCGTCGACGGTAGGCGCCATCGTGGGGAAGAAGGCGTAAGTTTCTGAAGAAATTTTTTTTCGCTCAAGAAAATCCTCGCCAAAAACTCGCAATCGCTCATGCGACTATGCGGAGTTTGGGATGAGAAAATCGGATTCGATTTGGCGGACTCGCCAACCTCGACATGGAAGGATGTATCCGCGCCATGGAAGAAAATGGCGAGTCATCCTCCTCATCCTCCTCCGCCGGGCTCGCATGCGTCGCGACGTTAGCGAGTCGACGGATGGATGAAGATTGCCGCCACTACGGGTGGCGCAACCGGAGAACCGGCCGTTCCGACCGATTCGAATGCGGAGGATCTCTCCAAGCCCGCCTTTTCGGCCGTGAAGCAGTGAAGAAGTTTCAGCCTCATCACCCGAAAACTATATACCATTGATGAAATCATGGCTGAAAGATACTCTCCTTCGCCGGCAATTCCAGAGTCAACGTCACCGATAGCGGTGTCGATAAAACCTCCACCGGGTCGTAGGCCATGTGGGGATGATCACACTCGATACGATCGGCGGTTCATCGGATCGGTGAAGACCTCGAGAAGTGCTCATCTCCGCCGATCTCCATCGTGGAAAATTTCAGCGTAGCATCGACAAGCTCTCCATTAATTACGATGGAAGCTCATCGGAAGATCAATCTTTGGAAGCACGAGGTCAACGCGATCGGAGATGAAGATCAAGATGCCTGCGATCCTACACTCTCTACCACGCCATCACGTGTTGTTAGAGATGATCCGGGCCGTCAAGCACCAACTTCCGGAGGCAACGGAACTAATCGGCGTCAATCGGTTAACTCGCTTTGGCCTGCACCCAGAGTGGTCGACAGACCGAACAAATCCGAAGGTCGGGAAGGTTCAGACGACGTACACCTCGACCAAGATGAACCACGAGACCTTCGAGAATCTGTCTAAAACTTATGGCGTATTCAAAACATGTTAAATAATTCCGATCTGCTCTAGCGAGAACGCCTAGTTTTATACAACTCGTAGGTCGGTATCCGAAATTCTCCAGCAGACCATGCGTGAGCAGGCGTGCTCGAGAACGAGAGGGTTCAGGAAGTCGGACTAGGACTTCGTCCCAACGCTCCTCCTCAAGAGGGGCGCATGGTCATACCAGAGAGCGCCGATACCAAGACCTCCTCGGCGATTCCGACCAAGGAGTCACGAGGGAAGGCTATTTCAAGAGGATACTCCCCATCTGCGTCGAGAAGAACCACCACTAGGACCTAACGATCTCCGACATCGTTTGAACCAAGTGGTGCGGTCGTGGACATCATATCAATGTCACGACCGGATCGAGACAATCGGAGTTCCAGCGTTCCAATCTTAGGGATCGGTCTCCCATCGATTACAATCCGGCACCTTCCCGAGAAGACGCCATGAATCAATCACGAGGTTGTCGAGCCTTCTCTGCTGGGCTCCAAGGCGTGCGTTGGCCTAGCCGCCCGACAAGCCAACTTGGACAAATTCAATGGAACTCAAAACCCATTGGAATTTCTCCAAATATATACCACCGCTATCGTAGGCTTGGCGATGAGAATGTAATGGCCAACTATTTATCCACCGTGCTCGAAGGGTCCGCCTTGGCGTGGTTGTTAAACTTACCTGGGATCCATATATACTAGGGAACAACTCTGTGATCTTCTCGATTGCCAACTTCGAGTGCGTCTGTATACAGGAAGGAGGACGATCTCCACGAGAATCCCGCGAGGATCGATGAGACTTTACGTCAATATATCAAGAGGTTCACCAGGTTCGTAACTCTATACCCGGTCGCAGAGTCCTCTCGTTATTGAGGCTTTTAAAGCAGTCTCTAAGGAATCGGCGGTTTACGGAGGACATAGCAATGAACCCTCCAAGAACAATCGTTGAGCTTTTTGATATGGCGGACAAATATGCCCTTTGCTAGTGAAGCAATCGTGTGGTGTGAAGCCATCGATCGGAAGACAAGATTCCCCAAATTTGACCGATGCGGACAAACGGAGAGAAAAGAACAAGAAGTCTCTCAAGAAGAAAAAGAACCGCAGACCAAGCGACAAAGAAGTCCTCGCCGTTCGGACAAGATCGGGAAGGGCAAGAAGGACTATCTTGGTCGAAGCAAAGCAAAAGTTCCGACCAAGGATTCGAGACGAATAAGAAGTGGTGTCCACTTCACGGCTGACGAGGGCATGATCTGCGCTTGTCGTGTCTGGCGTAAGAAACGGAGGATTATTATGCGGGTAAGGACCATTTCGGCAATCTGGAACATGGAGAAACGAGCTCCAAAAGGACAAGGATGGCGGCGAGGAGATGGAGTACTGTGATCCCCAACACACATCAACATGATTTTTGGAGGATCTTCTTCATACGAGTCAGGCGTCATCTCAAGGCCATGGGCGGAGAGTCAACCTCGTCGAATCTCCAAGCGTAATCAAGCACTCGAAGTGGTCGGACACCGCAATTTCCTTCAAAGAAATTTCCATCGCATCCACCCATCGACCGAGGGTAGGTTCCCATCGTCGTTGAACCAACTATTAATAATTGTCGGGTTAATCGGGTCTTAGTGGATGGGGTAGTTCCTTGAATATATTATTTGTAGGAGCATTAGAAGAAATCACGGTCCCCATGTCAAAGGTGAAACACATGAAATATGCTTTTCATGGCATAGTTCCGGTTCTACCGCTAAACCGAATAGGACAAGTTTCCTTCTGGTGGCGTTTGGAAAACTCGACAATTTCGAGCAGAAAGATCCCGTTTGATGTAGTAAACTTCGATCCAAGATACAACGGAATCCTCGATCGACCAAAGATTAGCAAAATTCTTGATAGCCACGCATTACGGTTATCAAAGTTTGAAAATCTGGGCCGAGGAGTCATCACAATTCGAGGAGATCGAAAAATGGCTTACGTGCGATCGAAATCCTTTGCCTTTGGTTGATGAACTTCCACCGAGAGGTTAATCCGCCTCCCATGCAGGTCAAGCACTCGAAGCCAAAGATGACGCCCAAACCATCCGACCAGACCAAGGAGGTACTACTCGACAAAAGCGCTTCTCCGGACAGCGTCAAGTCGTCACATGGGTCAGGACAACCAGATCCAACCGCCATAAGATTTCGGTCGGGCAAGACTCGACCCTAAATAGGAAGAGTCGCCGTCTCCTTCCTCCGAGCAAATCAAGACGTGTTTGCTTGGCAAGCGTCCGATATGCAGAGTCCCCGAGGTGATCGAGCATGTGCTTGCTCTCGGCGATAAAAACCGATCAGCGAAACTTCGACGTTTTGCACCCGATCGGAAGGAAGCAATCCAATGGAGATTGACAAGCTTCTCGAGCAGGATTTATTCGTGAAGTCAACCACCCACGGTGGCTTGCTAATCTGTAATGGTTAGGAAAAATAATGGGAAATGGCGAATGTGTATCGACTTTCTGAGATCTTAATAAAGCTTGTCCGAAGGATTTACTTTCCCCCTTCCCGCATTGATCAACTAGTAGACTCTACTTACTGGTGCGAGTTACTAAGTTTTTAGATGCGATTCGTGGTACCACCAGATTAGTATGTGTAAAGAAGATGAGGAAAAACTTCCTTCATCACCCCATATGGTACTTATTGTTATATTAAGATGCCATTTGGTCTCAAAAATCTTTGGTGCAACTTTTCAAAGGTTGATGCAAAAAACTTTTAGTCCACAAATCGGTGGAATCTAGAAGCTTATGTTGACGATCGGTCGTGAAGACCACCAAAATTTGGCGACCACATTCCGACTTACAAGAAACCTTTAACAACTTGAGAAGACATAACCTCAAGTTAAATCCTAAAAGTGTGTGTTCGAGTTTCACTGAAAAGCGCTTGGTTTCCTAGTTTTGCTAGAAGTATTGAAGCTAATCCGGCAGAAAATTACGCCATCGACTGGATCGCCCTCACCACGAAGAAGGAAGTCCAAAACTAATTGGGTCAGATGGCGTTAAGCCGCTTCATAGCAAGATTAGGGAAAAAGGATTACCTTTCTTTAAACTTCTTCGAAACATGGGAGTTTCGAGTGGACTAAAGAGGCAAACGATGCCTTTGAGGAACTCAAAAGTACCTTACTGAGTACCCGGTCTTAGTTTCTCCGAGGTCGGGAGAAACATTGCTAATTTACGTGGCGGCAACACCACGCATAGCTTAGCGGTGTAATCGTTGTAGAAAGGAATAATATCCAACGACTACCTATTACGTAAGCGAAGTCTTACATGGACCAAAGGAAAGATACCCACGGTACAAAAGTTGCTCTATGGCCTCCTTATGTCTTCAAGGAAGCTAAGGCACTACTTTTAGCCCACAAAGTGGTCGTACCTACGGATATCCCTTGGTCAAGTCCTTGAAACAGGAATCATCGGGACGAATAGCCAAATGGGCGGTCGAGCTAGGGCGTTCGATCTCCATTTTATTTCACGAACAGACAATAAAGTCCTGTGCAATAGCGAAATTCATTGCGAATGGACAAACCTCGAACCCACCCAAGGACCCGAGTATGAACACCACGACGAGTGGACAATGTATTCGGCGGTTCCTTGATGTTACAAGGATTGGGGTGGAGTGGTCTTGATATCCCCATCTTGGCGAACACATCAAGCACGCCATCGATTAAATTTTCCCGCCACCAATAATGTGGCGAGAATATGAAGGTTTATTGGCAGGACTCGGCGGCTCGTTCGCTCGGGATTCGCAGACATAGTGAAAGGCGATTCTCAACTAGTAGCGAATCAAGTGGGAAAGAGTATCAATGCTCGAGTACCAAGATGTCATCTTATCTGCGGAAGTACGAAAACTTGAAAAGCACTTCTTGGTTTTCGGATCAACATATTCCTAGAAAGGAAAACTTTCTGGCGGACCGGCTTAGCACGGATGGCCTCCACGAGGTCGACCGTCCCCGCCGGAGTTTTTCTCGAGCAACTCAATTCACCCTCGGTAGTTGAGCCTTCCGAGAACATACATGATTCTTTGCAAGTTGAACAAACTAATCAAGGAAACATGGATGCTCCAGTCGTCGACGATTGGCGTTGCCACGATCACGGTAGAGACTGGATGACATCGATCTACAATTATCTTGACATGACACAATTCCGAGAAGATGATGTAGAGGCCGATCGTATATACACTAAAAGCCAAATCATACACTCTAATCGAGCGTATCTTGTATAAACGAGGATCTCATGGAGTGTTGATGAGATGCATATCTCAAGCGGATGGCATTAGATTGCTAACGAAATCCATGAAGGCGCTCAGGAGCACACCATTCCTCTGAGAACCACAGGTTTAAAGCCTTCCAAGCAAGGCTATTCTTGCCAAGCGCCCTTCATGATGCAAAAGAGCTTGTGACGAAGTGTGTACAATGTCGGTTTCATAGTCGACAAGTACATCGGCCAAGACAAGCCTTACAAACAATTCCTCTTTCTTGGCCTTTTGCAACAGGGACTAGACATTCAGGACCTTTCCCAAGAGCACCCGGGCTTCAATTCCTTTTCGTCATGATTGACACGTTTACAAAATGGATTGAAGCCGAGCAGGTTGTTAAAATAACAAGCGAGGCCGCTAAGAGATTTCTCTTGAAAAATGTGATCACGCGATTTGGTGTACCCATCGTATCATCACAGACAATGGTTCCCGATTCTCCGGTGATCAATTCCGGGAGTTCTGCGATGAACTTAGTGTCAAAATTCATTTTGCTTCATTGCACATCCGCAGAGCAACGGAGGCGATTAAGCGGGCTAATGGTATCCTTATGCGAGGATCAAACGCCGAGTATTGACGATTAATCAAGCGGTCGGCGCTTGGGTTAAAGAACTTCCCTACGTGTTATGGGCGTTCGAACCCGACCGACCGTCGCGACCGGTGAAACTCCATTCTTTTGGTTTATGGTCTTTGAAGCCATGCTTCCTCGAGAACTCAAAATTGGCTCTGCTTTCGGCGATCGTTTTGACGAAAATGAGTCGTAATGAACAACGACTTCGGCGACGTCGATTTCCTTGAAAACAGCGAAACCAAGCCCTTATACGATCGGCGATCTACCAACAAGCCATGCGAAGGTACCATAGTCGTGAGGTGCGACCTCATGACCTTCTTTGTAGTGATCTGGTTCTCGAGAAAAATTGAGAACCAAACAAATCGCAATAAACTTTCTCCTAAATGGGAAGGTCCTTACTTCTGTGGTCAAGTAACTTGAGCCGAGTTCGTCTGTTGGCTATGTCGATGGGCAAATTTTGTCAAATTCTTGGAACATCGATCAATTGCGTAAGTTCTATGTTTAATTTTCATTCTTTCATTTCTTTCAATTTCAATTTCATTAAATTCATTAATTAATTAAGAAGTGCAACCTTGCTTATATATATACACCTACATTACAGTCGCTTATTATTGTTAGTCTAGTCGGAGAAGACATTTTTCTCTCCGATATCCTTTATAAGGATCTCGATACTCTATGGTCCTAGTCGTGAGCATTTTTTTCAAATGATTCCCACGCGACTACACTTTTTTTTTTAAGAAAATGAGTAATCGAGCACCACACAACTACCTATCTCATGAATGATATGCTTACGATTTTGAAGATTATGCTTCATTATTTCCGCGATTCTGGTCTATTCTTGTCAGCTCTTGGTGGGACACGGAAAGCCTCCTAGTCGAAGTCTCTCCTTTTTCGCATGCGTGGTCACCTTGCTGGAAGGAGCTTCCTAGCGACGGTTCTTTTCTTCGATCCTCGCTACGATCGGATCTGAAATTTGAACACGTTTCAAGAAATGTGTCGTATGCCTTGAGTCTTAGCATTAGTTCCGGCAGTTATGGGACAATAGATATAAACAAAGTTCACTTATAATTTGTTGCATACATATTTGCATTTCTTCTTATGTCAAGTTTGACAAAGTCTTTTTTAGACCATATATAGTGTTTTTGATTGGTATTTCCATTATGACAAACAAAGATCTATAACTAGTCGAAATCATCTGTTGATCTGACCACATTTGATTTCCTAATCTTTGAACGATCGATTTTGTCTTACATGTCCAAACATACCTTCAAAAACTCACATACATGGTTATGACCTCTTTTTATTCTCTTTCTTGGCTCACTTTGCTTGTCGATAACGTTCTTCTACTATCAAGCGTTGAGGGCTAGAAATATCAGAATTTTAAAAAGTCAAGCAGGATAAACAAAAGCTTTGTCAATGACATAAAAGGTAAGTTTTCATAGATATTCAAATATTTTTACACTTGCGAGAACCTACTCTAAGAAATATTCCCTGCCTAACTCTCGCTTGTCGATTAGACCTCCATCTCCTCTACAACTATATCTCCGAGTGGCTGAGTTCTTCCATGAACTTGGTAGCCTCCTCGAGTGGGGCGATTGAAGTCATCTTTAATGACTTGGAGATCAATGGAGGGTCGGAAGCTTTCGGTTTGCCAAAGCAAAACTAACTCCACTACAACTTTTTTGTTTTTAGGGCACAGGCATAATTAAATCCGAGTAGTTTTGACGAACTTTAAGATCCCTAGAAGTTGACCCAAATAGTTCATTTTCTCTATTGGATCTCTTAAGATAGGCACGCTTGATCCTCGATCCCAAATCAAAGATCATCTTGTTCAAAGTATGAATCTTTTCATCAATATTTTGAGCAAGAGCGCCTCCTTATCTGCTCAAATTTGAGTTTTCTTTACTCTATTTAGCATTTGCGTTTGCTCTGCAAAAACAAATCGATTAATGAACACAAGCATCATTGAAGGAAAATCAAGTTTACGACATATTACCTTTATTTGTTTTGCTAAGTGTTTCATATTTAGTCGTTATTTGGCGATCAGCAGGTCCTTAAATGAACTTGCTTGACAAATAGTGATCCTTAGCTTTTATTTCTTCTTCAAGAAAAAACATCTTGGCTTTCTCGTACAACCTCCTCTTTTATTTTCTCCGGATCTATCGAATGCGATAAGGAGAATAATTGTAGAGGAGCAAAGTATTGAAGAAGAAAGCGAAGTTTAAAAGGAAAAGTTCTTACTTTCCAACTCGGTGCTTTTGCTCCAAGTCCTTAACTCATTGGAGTCATCCTCCGATCCTGACAAAGTTCTCGACCAAATGCTACACAATTAGCATTCTCTTTCTTAAGTTCCTTATAAACTTTGTAAAAAGAGTTATGTAGCGGTGGTAGAATACTTACGAATTGCTCGGTCATTATAGCAGAGCAAAAATCAAATCGAGGTGCATCTTGAGTGAGTATCCGATACTTTACGCCCGCCTCATCAAGCTCCTTATCCTCGATGAATCGGGGCGAAAAGGAACTTGTTAGGTTGGGAAGGGTTATCGGCGATGATCGGAACTGTTGAGACCTCTCGAGGCATCTACCTCCTGAAGGGGTTTCAATCACCAAAGGATCCAACTTCGGCCGTTGCCCTTGTCACTTGCTCGGGGCTTCCGACCACTACTTCCTCGGGAACTTTGTCCCGAGAAGTGCTCTGATCGAGAACTTCCACAGTGCAGTCCTCGGGAAGAACACAGTGGAAATGACCGGAACACCGAAGACCTATGCAAACCGAAGATGGGAAGTTCAAAATATCAAATCATCAAGGAATTATTAAAGATACATACTTATCGATCACTTTCATTTGTACATACCTTGTTAATTTCAGGGATTTGACTCAAACGCAGCCAGAGAGAAATCTGTGCCGCTTAGCCTTCCTTTTCTTCTCTTCCAATTTTGCTTGGTTACGGACGGCGGGTTTGTTGGAACCTCACATCCTCCAACAAGATGTCGGAAGCTATGTCCTCGACCGGTTAAGTCAAGGTCCACATTCCCGACTATCACGGTGGGAGGGAGTGGTTTCTTCAATCTCGGATCGATTGTTTCATTAACAACGTGTAAGGTGCCACGACCACTCTGGAGTCTGACCTCCTTGATTACATTCTGCGGGCCTTCAGGCTTATCCACCTAAATCAAAGAACAAATTTGATTAGGTGAAGAAATCCTTTTATCTAAAAAATTTTTTCGTACATATATGACTCCAAAATGTTCTATTACCTCGAGGGATTCATCTCCTTCAAGTGCCTCGAGGGCACGACTCGGTCGGAACCAAGGTGGGGCGTTGATCCTCACCAGTTGTATGATTCATAATCCGGCCGATCGCAAATATAAACACGATTGGAGATCTGGTGGAATATATGTATATACATGGTAAAAGGAATTTAATAAATTACCTTAAGCCTTGCAGTCTCCTTCAATAGGAGTTGCGGCTAAGATCTTGGGGCATTGACTTTTCTCGAGGCTCCCCACCTGAGATCGGCTGACTCGTTCTCTAACTTCCCGAGGTAGAACTTTAATGAAGGAAGAATAGACAGATTTTAAGGTAATACATTTATCAAATCAAAATACCGATCGAATTTATCTCAAAGACTTACCACCTTCCGAGGTAGCTTCATCACGATCAAGGCACGGAGCGCAGGAATGAGTCAAGAGCTTCAATGGGCTAATCCGGCGAAGGGTAAAATCCTTCACCACATGCCACGAAGTCAAGCCTCGACTACTTAAGTCGTAGATGGCATCCGCCCATCTCTTGACTATCCTGTCTTCTTCACTTCGTTTCCTTCCACTTGGAGTTTTCACTTGCTCTAGTTCCGCCAAGTAGAGGCCATCGTCTTCAGAACCGTAGTCATGTAAAACCAAGACTTTTTCCATGAGCGACCATGAAGATTTCGTACATGAAGATGTACTCATCGGCCTTCCGTCATGAAGACGCAATGTGCATTCCCGGTGAGCCTCCTCAGATTTTGCCGCAGATTTTCCCATCACCATGCGGTAGAAATAACTAAAGAGCTTCAAGTTCGGTTGTATTCGGGTATGCCTCGCACAAATATGCTAAAATACTAATATTTGCGATCGAATTTGGGGCCAAATTCACCAATTCCACCCCGTAATGTTCAAGAGCGGAGGAGGAATTTGTGTACCGATAGTCTCGGCCACATTCGATGTAGGCAAGAGCGAGGGATTCGCCATCTTCACGGCTCGGAAAATGCTCTCCATCGCGGGTCTCCAATTAATCGATTCCTATCTGGGAGCATTCCCATCTTCTTCAAGGCCTCGAGTTTTTCTTGCCCAATTCAAAGGCAACCACTTTATGTCTCTGCTCGACATGGCGAAAATCCTCAAGAATGAGTAGCAAAAGTTGGAGACTTTGTGGTCGGAAGAACAGAAAAGACTCGGAGGATTTCTTGGCGAGAAGCTAAAGGGGATCGAAGGGGATTACGGAAGCATAAAAATTCTAAGAGCCCAAATGAGAGGAGATCTTATAACCTTCCGATACTTTGAAGGATTTCTACAAAAGTCCAAGCGACAAAAAGCTTCTTTTGTTCAAGCAGACAGAGGAACTCTTCGTTTCCCAAGGCAAGTTCTCAACTTTAAAGTGAACACGCAGACCACTTTCAGATACCACGACATTAAATGGGTTCTACGCGATACGATTTCATCGGGAAAAGGTATATACCACGACCAGTTCATTTAAAGTTCGGGGGCTAATGACGATGATTAAAACATCTATGTATTATTTTAATATATAATAAAAGACCATACGTTTTCATGGTCGTAACCCCTAAGATGGACGACCTCCCCGGTCGTTAGTATTCCGAAGGTTACTTATGGGTACCTGCCTGGGATGAGGCTTTGT